>JAHWFP010047129.1:55124-68766 GCA_023313725.1 Lithobius niger | reverse complement strand
TTTTTTTTAAAGTTAGGTCAGCCGTAAGTTCAAACCAGCAGTCACTTGGTTTGGAAGTGGAGGACTCTGACCACTGGGCTGTTGCTGATCGCTACAAAGCTTGCGGTGTGAGCTGGTACTTAGTGTTTTCACGTTTAGTCAACTATTGCCGCCTGGCAATACGCATGACTCGTGGTTAACTGTTAACTACGTGAGACGGAACTGAATTCGCGAAATTTGAGACTGAAGTCCGAAGCCCTACCGCTCGACCACAATGACATGGTCAAAAAAACAGCCATAGGCAGCCTTTAAAGCGAACATGTACGTAAAAAAAAAACCATTAACAATGTTACAGTTAAATAAACACACACAAAACGCAGTAAATTACACGAAGGAAAGCCATATCGATGAACGCCGTATGTCAGTGATCTGGAGACGAATTGGGTTGCCAGTATTACAATTTGTGGAGCCACTGTAAAGGGGGCGTCGGACGAACGTCTAACTGGAAATTCGTCTAATGGGATAATTGTCTAATATCTGCAGGAGTAAAAAATCTGGAAAATCGTCTAAATGAAATATCGTATAATGGAAAATCATCTAAACGGAATTTCGTATAATGGATAAACGTCTAACCGGAAAACGTCTAAATGCTGTTTCTGATGTTATATGTATAGCCGCAGCGAGCGCGGCAGCCGAGCGAGGCAGGGACATTAGACGATTTTTCATTATACGAATTTCCTGTTAGAGGACTTTCCGTTATACTGTTATACGGTATACGTTCTTCCAATTATGCGATTTCCTAGTTAGACGATTATCCCTCACCCCCTATAAAGAATAATCTGCAAAGGATTTTAACAGTTCCACTTACTGCTGAAGTGCCCTCCAGGGAGCATACTCTGCCCGTGTTTGTGTCCCTAAATCATCTATCGATTAACATTGTTTTTAAGCATGCTATATGAACAAGTCTTTAAAGGATGTTGGGAACCATCCATCCATCTGAGGCGTAAATGAAAATTGAAGATATTGTGATAGCTTACTATCACTCACAACACCCGCAACAGTGATAAATTTGTTCCTCGTAATTAACTACGGGAAAATTAATCCATCTTACAATGCTCCCAATGTGTGGAATGACTTACCAAATTCAGTTTCTAAGTTAAAATGTCATAATTTTTTTTTTGCGTCTCGTAAGAAAATATTTCATGAGCTCCTACAAAACAAGTGTGTAATATCTTAAGGTGTTATATTATTATTGAGGCTCGTGAGAGAGTTCAGCCTGGTTGCTGGAGGTTTGCGGATCTGGTCGAACCCCTGGAAAAGGGACCTTGGCAAAGTCCCCGCCACGACTGCTGGCCAAGGTAGCGTGAGAGGCTACCATGCTTCTTCAGCAGCTATGGGATGTATTCTGGATAATCTTTCGGCCCCGACGATAATCGGAGGTTCCCCGGATCGAATCCTCGGGCTGGCACCTCCCTTTACCAGATTTCTTCTTCTCTAAAAAAAATCTGGTAATGTTCAAAATTGAGCTGGTTCAGCCATACAAGCATTAATTGCTTCGGCTGACATAAGGCTCGTCAAAATTAATAAAAAATATATATATTTTTGTCTAATGTTCTTTTTGCTTATTCTGTTGTGTGTTCCCGTATATATTGTAAATATAATTTTGTTAATTTATGTTTTCTGCCTGGTTCGTTACTATAAAATAAGAATCTTGCATTCCCCCTTATGACGATTTCCATCATCTTGCGTATTTCGTGAAAATAAACTCATTATTAATTAATTATAAATTGTTAATCTCGGTCATATCAGTCGGATGAAACGTGGGAAGTGTATAAAGGTGGATTACTGTGCTACGTTATTTCCAGTGTATGATTTTCACTGTTTTGGCTTGTTTTCGTCTTTTTTTTATACTGTTACAATTGGTTGCTATTGCGTACGCGGTTGATCTTGAGTCCTGCAGTTATTTTATGAGCGGCTAAATTTTCCTGGAGGGGACGGCATTAATCGACGGCCGCCATTGTTTTTTGAACCATTTAGGATATCAGCAAGGCACTCTGCTACCAAAAACATACAATTGATTAACTGTGTCGTTCTGGGGCGAACTCAAGATAGGCCGCGGACACTATAAGCTTTTGAACTCATACGTATACATATAACATCTTTACTGCAGCTTTTTAAAACCGAAAACAACGTCTTAGGCACAATATTTAGTAGACAAGTACGCCGAAAACTGGACATACATCCATCGAACAAGCAACACGGTAGCATCGTTGTATCAGCATCGATTGTGCCAGTACCAGCATCAAAACGGAACCTATAAGCAAACACTTACGCAAGCTTGCTGCCGCACTTTCCACCAAATAAACCGAAAGACACATGCCCCCAATATAGCGTGAAATTAAGTAAATAACAGGTCGGAAAGTGAAATGGGTTTCGACCTTTCGTCTGAAAGTCCTAGAGCTCAATTCCCGTTCAAGCAGTCTGACATTTGTTCAAAATAATAATTGTAGAACATTTGTTTGCAAAGCAAAACACGTCAGGCAAGGATCGCTAGTATATCACTTTCTGCCAGCCTAATTTACGTAAAAAAACAATAAAGATTTCACCAACAGTGCAAAAAAAAGAAAACAAAACTGGGCATTTAGTGAGTTGGTCTATACAATAAAGGCGTAAAATCCTCCAAGTTTAACAAACGTCTGAAGATGCTAATAGATCCTGCAGTGACAGTAACGTTTTTTTTAGGGAGTTCCATGCAGGGACCATCCTTATAGCGAAGAAATGTCGCCAACAATTTAACCTATATGGTTTTGTAACCATTTAAAGACTGTGGCCCCGTGCCCTGTGCTCAATCAAAAAATGGGAGGTGAACTCCAATGGAACGTCAATGGGAGGTCCAATGGGAGGTCAACTCCAAAAAGGCAATGCAATGAACAGTCTTGAATAGAATACCATGACGAGGTCAGCTTTTAACCGTCGAAGTTCCAAGGAATCGGTTTTTAAATCGTTGATAATAATTTACGCCTGGCGACCTTTTGGTTAAACGTCTCTGCACTGACTCAATGAGATCAATATCCTTGAGAAGGTAGGGGGACCACACCAGGCAACGGAAATAGGTTTGCATCTGCATTTATTTAGCCCACTTGGCTGTCCGCCCTGGTATAACTTTATTTCACTTTATTGTGTGCAATGTGCACGTTCCTTTCAGTTCACGTGGAAGGCTCGGCAACAACTGACCTACTATAGTGGCAATCGGATAGGTATTTGCTTTGTCTATAGTGTGTACTATGTGTGCATGTTAAATCAAGGATGAAGAAGGTTGGGCTTTTGGCCAGGTTAAACGCAGTCTACGGCCGTTTTATTTTGGCCGCCGGCTATCAGTATGACCGAACAGTAGGAAAGCCAACTGCGCTTCGGCTTTGGTCGCAAAGGTCCAGGGTTCAATTCCCGCTCAGGCAATCTGAGAATGTCGTCCAAAAGGCAACGGAAATACTGCACCTGTATTTATTTGTATATCGGAAGAAAAATGTTACGATAAACAAAACAATCTTTTAACAATCGGATGCCTTTAACAAACGGCTTCGCCGTAACGTTGTTGTTTTGATTTTGGCTCTTGCTATTGGTCCATTTTGTCATCCTGATGGTTCGTCAACCAGGGACGTAGAGGTTTGGGTACCCAAACCTCTACGTCCCTGCGTCAACCCCATGTCCGATACCGGATTTTTTTTTTTTTATAAACCTCGTCCAGATTCCCGTGCTACTGCATGCAAAGTGTGGTTTGGATCGTCCTTGTGGTTTTTGAGTGATGCGCGGTCCAAGATTACATTGGAGTGTCTTCATAGCGGAGCTACGCGCCAATAAATTTGTTATGTGTTGTTTTCTTTATACTCATAAATATATATATATATATATATATGATATATGTTAATGGTTGTTTTTAATGCTTATATATATATTATATATATAAGCATTAAAAACAAACATTAATAGGCATAAATTTGCTTGTGTCTATGCCTTCTAGCTTGATTCCGAAAGGCACCTTCAGACAAAAACAAAACTATCATCGTCTACAAACTTTCCATGTTACATTGTTGGCAGAAACCACTAGAGGTTTTGCAATAGGCTAACCCTACGTTTCTTTTTCATCGAGCGATTTAGCGAAACTTGAGTACGATGTAAAGTCAACATCAATATTAAGCATTGCACATTACTTCACCGTTTGTTTAGACGACATAGTGGAGTTTGACGTTAATGGCGTTTGTTTTGGTAAACCGCTTCCAGGTAAAGAAACGCACCGCTTTTGGAACGGCGTGATCGACATTGTTGCACGCGCTATCCCATTACCAAGGAATTTGTTGTTAAAGCGGCACTCGTGTTTTTCTGTTGTAGGATGAATGGACATTAAAATGGCGTGCCCTTGTGACATTGTTTTATAATGACCTCGGTTTTCGGTCATTATCCCTTAAATAAAATATGTTTATTCCTGAAAACGACAAAACTTCGTCATGAATTTGTCTTGCTGAGTACAATACAATGGAAATTGTAACATTTAGCATTGTAACATTTAACTTAAACAATTTAACTCAACATCTATGTTAGTAAAAAAAAAGATTAAAAAAACAGTAAACCAAGACAACACACTGGTACCATGCATACTTAACAGAAAAAAAACAAAGAAATTTAACTTCAAATCTGTAAATTTATACCTGTAGTAACCATGTTTACCTTACCGTGTTTAATTTACTTTGAGAAATTGATGTTTGCATCAGTTTTAGCATTTACAGCGTTTTAAAATTAACAGCAACTTTTAGCAGTTCAGAATTGGGATACCGCTCCTTTTTTTTTCTTTTGGCATGTAACGATGTCCCCTTCCTCGCACCTAGGACGATATAGGCTAAACTGCGTTTCACGATTGACGGCGCAGCCAAATGTGATACTTCCGCTTTGAGATTACGGGATGGCTACCGCCATAATGATTGGCATAGAGTGCAAAATGTTGGAGAACCTTTTTGGAGTAGCTGTACTGCAACTTATTTCATCAACTACTACAGAAAACAAAACTGTGCGACTTGGACACTGCATCAGGAGAACACGTATAGTCCCAAACAGTCGTACAGACTATATCCGCTAAGTTGCACGGATGTTAGGGCACGTTTACGCAACGACTCGCCTTTGCATTCTCGCAGCTAGGATGTCATTGCGATGGCAAAGATGTCGTTTCCATGGTAACAACGCTACCTGGATTAGCTAAATCCAACATCGCTTGAGAAAATGCTTGATGTCTTATAATTCGTGACAATAAGATAAAGAATTCCTCCTGACGAAACCATTTTCCCAATGGCTTCTGAACTCAGTTATAGACTCGTTTCGTTGCGAGCCGGCAGGGCTAAAACAGCCGCCATTTTGGAATTTCAGATGATTTCTAGCTTCTAGCTGCGAGAATGCAAAGGCGAGTCGTTGCATAAACGCGCCCTTAGACTTGACAGAGAATCCCCAACGAAAACTACAAAATTTTTCATGGTGCTGTTAACAACTGACTAGTGGTATGAAACTATACGCATTCAACGGGGGGAAATGACATGCGTCAAAACAGCGCGGATATAACAGCGCGACGAGAGTACAGCGCGCGACAGAACAGCACGACGACAAAATAGCTTGGAATAAAACAAGCGTGCGAAATTCACCAGTGAATGCGATCTTTAGCAAGGCCTTTCTGAAAACATAGCAAAGTTCTTTGAACAGTTTTTGAATCCAAACCTGCCGTCCTTTGGAAAAGTGATGGGTGGAAGAGAGAAATGAAATTTTCTCTGTCGTCAGTGGACCTTAAGGTAGTCGGCCTGGTCAGTGGTCAGCTCACATCTTGCACATGTAGTTGGACTGATCTGCCTTATCTGCCACAACAGTCTATCCACTACACCAGTCAAGATGCAGCTCATTTCAAATTCATTTTTTTTTTTTGTTCTTGGTTCCACGTCAAAAGAAATATCGAGATCTGAATAGAATTTGTCGAAATTCGATTTGCAGTCAAATATCTCCGTGAGAGGCGCTCTTTCTCATTTCGTCCTTCGTTTGATCAGGCCACGAACGCGCACGGAGAAAGACGCGATTTCCCGCGGGAAGCCACGCCAGACTCCAAAAAGAAGTAAATTCTTGTTCGAAAGGATCATTTCCGATTGGTTGGTTCGCTGTCGTACGTTACTGAAGCATGACTTTAATGCTAACAGAATGTGACGCTCTTGAATGCGTATTGACTGGGACCTGACCGAATTATAATGCCGAAAGGAGGATCGGAACGAGGCTTAAGGCTTAGTACTGAGACGAATTTATTTCATACTGTCAAGCTGCAGCCAATCCATTAGTTTTTTTGGGGTCTTTTCACCTTGAAGAAAAAGAATGTCTATTGATCGATTACGTATTATCGTGGAAATGACGGGGAGCAACCTTTAATAACAAATTTCGTTGGTTTATATTTAATAATAATAATAATAATAATAATAATAATAATAATAATAATAATAATCTAGTTTCCCCACACCCTCCCAAGTAGGGGTGGAGATCCAGAAGGGTCACAGATGTGGCCACTGGCACTGGTCACAATTTAAAAATGGTAAGGAGGCATCACTGATAGGAGCACTTAAGGAAACGGGAGAGATCATCTCCTAAAGACACCAAGTGAATTCGCTGACACCACAGCCTCAGGGAAGAAGTTCCATGGGACCACAACACGGTTTGTAAAGAAATGCTTGTGACAGTCGAGGTGGAATTCCGAAACCCTCAATTTCAAGGAGTGGCCACGAGTACCAACTAAATCACATCGACGGGGAAAAAAGATCCACGTGCAACATGGCGTACATGATCCGATATGCAAGCATCAGGTCAGCCTTAAGGCGTCTAACTACAAGGGGCTCGAGACCGAGCATACTTAATCGTTGCCCTGAACTAAAACGGCGAAGTCCACGCAAAGAGCGTGTAAAACTGCGCTGCACGGATTCAAGCCGGTCGATATCACCAAGCAGATATGGCTACCAATCCAGGCATGTGTACTCCAGGAGAGGCCTAACATATACCTTAAAAGCCCACACAAGAGTTGGTCTGTCATGGTTAAAAAAAAAAAAACCACCGCTTAACAATCGAAAGCCTGCCAAAGGCAAATTTGATTATAATACCACAGTGAATGGACGGTTTCAAGTAGAAATTCAGATGAATTCCAAGATCGCGAATGTATGAAACCGAATTTAGAGTGGAATTGGATAAAAAGTACGGGTGCGAAGGGTTATTTTTTCCCAATACACAAACACATTTAGAGGCAAAGATCGGTAGTTGCCATTTACTTATTCCCTTGTCTATGGGGCACGGTAAGGTGATAGGCACGATCATCTCATCTCATGTGCAAAAGGTCCCTGACTTCAGCCACCTCTGGCATTTTCGGAAGAGAAGGGCCTTATAATGCATCGTGCGCGTGTCGAACGCGGCATGAATAAGATCCCAAGAATTTCTGATAGGAATTACCTATGAAAGTTGTCCCTCTCGCTTTCTGGCGCAATGGAGCTACGGTTGGGAGTGTGTCAAAACTTCAAAGTCCCTTTGACTTCTTAGCTAAAGGACTTGTATAAGAATTTCTATAGGAAATTTCTATAGGAACTATCTGTACCCCCTCTAGCCGGTTCAAGAATACCTAATTACCGGTCGGAAGGGCACCGACACCCTTCCCCCTCTCTATCCACCCCCCCCCACCGCATCCTCCTGCCTCCCTCCCCCACATTCTCCCACTGCATGGTCAGATTGAGCCACCTCCCTGGTCACCCCTTTCACCTTTCTTGCTTGAACTTCAGTAACACACACACACACTCACACATACGATGAATTTGCTCCGTGCCACCCAAGCCTATTATATATATAGATTTCTATATCTAGTGGTTTTCTATACCTAAAACCAGGATAGTTAGAAAAAGAAAATGGGACTTGTATTGTTACTCCATCGTATTTCCAAGATAATGGGTTCCTATTATCACTGGGATGTATCCACTGAATACAGAAAAGGTGGCAAGTAACGACGTAGTAACGGCCAAATAATAATTTTCTCAACGCTTCGCCTGTCCGTTCAAACATCGCTGCCATTTTAATTTTACTGCATGGCAAGAGTCCGCACATCACGTCGACTTGTACTACAGAAACGCGTGATCTGATGTTCAGTGAGGCAGACAAAGCACGTGTTGTGAATCAGACATGCGACTGAGACACATCCTTGGTTTCACTTAAATTCATCACATTATAAATGCGATGAAAAACAATTGAATCCATATCGTGCCATGTTTTACTTACTGAGATAAAAGGATGCTCGTATCGGAGTGGCTTGCCAATTTGGGTATAGAGCAGTGAGTGACACGACATAGTATTATTGTATATAACTCTATGCTGGAGCCTTAATGGGTTAGCTGCAAGGAGCACTGCAGAGAGAAACAGAAGGACGTCATACTGAAGCCGATGCTGTGAAGAGTGATTTCTTACACCTAAAACGCGTGATTTTTTTGTTGGAGAAAGCAACTTTTTTTAAGCCTAAGAAATCCGCTCTTCCGTTGTTTTTCCCTCCATTTTTATGTAGTGCACCTTGTAGTTATGCCCTCCAAAACCCATACTGGTGCCAAGCTGGTGCTAATATGGCGGCAAATGTCACTGCTCTATTGTCGCGCTGCCTCGCAGTCGCTTGTCAGATTCGCCGTGCCTGTTCTGTATGCCCAGCAGAACGTAAACATGTCTCCAAGTCGAAGCCTTGTGATCTTTTGCCGTGTACTGTAATTGGAATGGCGCTCATGTACTGCTGAAATCACGAAGTTATCAGAAAATAATTATTTGCACAACAACGATATTTGCTGTTTTCCTGTGGCTAATCGATGTTAAGACGTCAAAAGGGCTTGTATAGGCAAATGTAAGCCAACAAATTTCCCCTTTGTTAATTATATGTTTAAGGGGAATTCATGACACTTACACTCGTAAATTATATCCTTGTAAATTATAAATTATCTTTATCCTTGTTTCGTTACTCTTTATAACATAAAATCAACAATTAGAGAACTATACTTACATCGTTTTTTTTTCTAAGGTTAAACTGTGAACTCGAAAAAATCCGCCACTGTGTGGCCACACGTGATGTTTTAGTTACCGAGACAAAAAGACCGTCGGAGTGGCGTGGCTAGCCAATTTAGGTGTGGTGACGCTGCCTCGCAGACACTTGTCAGATTCACGGTGCATGTTCTGCATGCCCAGCGAACCATTAAACAAGTCTACGAGTCGACGAATTGTGAGCTTTCTCCGTGCAATGCAAATGGAATAACAATGATGTTCTACTCAATCACGAAGTTTTGAGAAATCTGCTTCCTTCACAAAATTAGCGAAATGGCCACTAACTGATTCGTTGGCGCGCCTTTCTGACGTTTCTTTCAAAAGAGTGATCATTGTATGCCTGTATCATTTATAAACCACAGCGTCAGAAAGTTATAGGAAGTATTTTATTGGCCAAACGCTCTGTGTTATAGGATACTTTTACGAGAAAAATATCCCAGGTGCTTCCTGTTCTTGCGAGATATCTCCGAGTCGACGCATTGTGATCTTTCGCCGTGTAGTGTAATTAAAATGGCGATGATTTTCTACTCAAATCACGAAGTTTTGAGATATCTGCTTCCTTCACATGATTAGCGAAATCTTAATCCTAATTGATTCGTTAACGTGCGCAAACGAACTCTAATAAGCACTGCCTGCCGGCTGTGCTAATAATTTTACGAGAAAAATATCCCAGAAGCTTCCCGTTCTTGCGAGATAGCGTGGCGATTATTGGTTCGTACGACTGCTCCTCAACTTCAACTCGACAGCTAAGGGACAAGTAGACAACATAACGTGGGTCAAGCCACAAGTTATGGTAATTTCAAATTATAAACTTATAGCTGATGGAATAAGGCGCAAAGTACGGTTTAGTTCTAACGATGTTTTAATTATAAGTTTGAGTGGTGGTAAGCTCTGGCTCGCCTGATTTTTTGGGGCGACTCTAGCCTTGGCTTAGTTAGGACCTTAAATGGGATACCATAAATGTTAGGCTTATACGGGTGAGTCAAAATGATGGCGGATTTTGGATTAGTATTTGGTTGGAAAAGTTAATCTCGCTATTTCGGGGTTTCAGCGAAACACTGACAACAGGGTTGGTCTGGAGTGAATTTAAGTTGGGGGAATTGGGGCCAAACAAGGAAATATTTCTAATTATGATATCTGAAATTACCTTTGGATGTGGGTTGTTGGAGGGTTCGTGGAGGATGAATTCTCGGCTTAAGACATAATTGTTGTGAGCACCAGGCAGAAGACCAAGAGAGCACGAGCCATTACAATTGATGTTAAACATTCAGTTCAGGCAATTCATGCCCTATATATTGTTACAATAATTGATCACATAGCAAATTGAATTTATTAAGGGCCGTGACTCGAAGCCGTACGCCCTAAACACGCATAGCATTATCTCAACTAACAATGAATATTAATTTTGAAGTGACAATGGGTCGTTACAATATGACGTCGTATGGACCTTGGGCTTGGTTGATTTCACAAATGACGTCATCAGAGCAATCTCTCTGGGGTGGCATAATTTCAAAGTTTGAGATCCGGAATTAAACTCGCAGCAATAGCTAGAAGTGGATGGGAATGGGGTATGTTTGTGAGTTGACGTGATCGAGTTGGGACATGGACGAAATTCTTAAAGGGGGGATTCCAGTGCCCTTCATGTAGGTTGGGGAAATTTGGGGAAATCTCAAGCTTAAAACTAAAGGCAAGATAGTTAAAACGATTCAATCTAGATTAAGTGGTTCAGTTGGACGACAGAAGCCAAGTTAGAATTAAGAAATTGAGAGAATCGGAAAAGCTGAAATAAATTCTAAAATTCGGTTAGGCTTGAATGGAAGGGGTAAATTAAGCTAGGCTCGCCTGCAGGTTCTCCGGTGGAGCGTGGGGACACTTTCGAACGTTAGGTTGGGTTAGGCCTAACTGATGTTGGGGCAGGATGGTTGGGTTAGGGTTAAGTTAGCCAAAGAGGGAAGGAGTGCGGGAGCAGTGGCGGGTGGGTGCTCAGTGGCGAAGAGAAGACTCAGTGGGGAAACTTGCTGACGTTGGATAGAATGCGTACTGCAATAATGATGTGATTGAATGATACATGCTCAAAGAGGAACGATAATTTTGGTAGGACAAGAAGCACCAATAGGCCATTTTTCACATTACAAACTTACTACCAACTCAGGCCAAGGATTAAACGAAGGAGGCGTCCTTGTTGCGGGTAGGAGGCAGTCATGCCGGAGGAAGTGATGTCCCAGCACCTCCATCTGTGTGCAAATCCACTAGTCAAGTCTTTCAGATAAAACGGAAGCGGAACCTCCCTTGCAGAAACGGAAACTCATAAAAAAAACTGAACCTCCGTTTATTATAGTTTACTTTTTCACTAAAATAATTGCTTTTTTTCGTCGGCTAACAACGTAAACAGATATCTTTTATTTTTTTTTTAAACTCCGTTATTTGTAAATCCACTAGTCACGTACTTCCTTGCAGTACTCTCGATTGGCTGTCCGGGCTACTTTGGCGGAAATGGGTCCTGTGACGGCATACCACGGGGCGACTCAGTAAATTCTTCGAAAAACAATACTACCGGAACTCGGGCATGAACTATCTTCTCTAGATGCTCCATCTTTGTACACGCTGTTGGCAACATGACATTGGCGGATTGTTAACGCCTTCTCTTTTTTTTTTTCTCTAATTTTTTCTCTAATTGTTCTCTAATTGTTCTCTAATTGTTCTGTAATTGTTCTCTAATTTTTTTACATTGCTTTTCAGCCTATTAAAGTTGATTGTTGGAAAATGGAATGAAAATCGTTGTAAAGGGCGCTACTGAAGGGCCGGATGCACAAAAATATTATATAAAGGGCAGAATTGTGGGTTCCACGGGGCGACAAAAAACATGCTTGTCGCAATTTGAACGTTGCTATTTTGGAGCGGCCGACAATGCTAGATAGCACTCAAACCCGAGAATAGCCACGACGGGGACCACCAGGAGTACATAAAGATCCGTAGGAACGAGGAGTAACGTTCCCTGATTCAGTATATACTCTAGCGTTTTACGAGTCACGTGATCTTCGCGATCTTTCCGGTGCACTGAAAATAAAAATTCAACCACGACTAGAGCCAGTACCGGATTCTCCGCAGATCCATAATCCAACCAATTTCCAAACTGAGCTAACTTGTTATGAAAACCAGTCTTATTAACTCCTTGACTCACCATCCCGTACGAAAGAAACTAAGTCAAAACTCGAAATGCAAGCTTTGTGACGGCTCTCTATACGTGCCCGTGCAAGGGACAAACGCACAGCTAAACGGTCAAGGCCTTGGACTGTAAACCAAAAAGATGCACGTTGGAATCTGATAACTGACCCATATAGGCCTTAAAAAAAAACAACCCGTCTGGTACGTGGCTGGGGTCAATTTCTTAGAATGGTTGGTGCATTTTTTAAGTACAAACTTTCGCTGAGTGTAGCTCTGTTCCCATCAGGGAGGGACTGTCGGTTGTCCACAAGTTCTTCTTTATCAGTGATCCAAATAAAAACTTCTGTTTCCTTAAAATATTTACAGCCAGAAACAAAAGGAACATAAAATTTTAATTCGAGGCCAGAAATTGACTACCCGTCACGATGGTCAGAAGTGTCTCATTAAATTTGTAAAACTATATATTGCAGAAGGCGAGTTGAAGTGTGTGGAGGCAGTCGGCATGCCTGCCCATTCACCCTTGAACAGAAAGACGGCTGGACAAACGTTGATCATCCTTCTGTTTAAGAGTGGGAAAGCATGCCAATTGCAGCCTTGCAAACAATAATTAACGCTGCACGTGTGGACAAAACTCTTTCAGACTGAGATCGCTGTTGCGCCGATGTGACGTCATCTAAGACCGCTTTAGTTTGGCTATTAAATCGAAAACCGTCAAGCGCTCGGGCACATAGTTTGAAAACGTAGTGCATGCAACTTATTCCAAGTAATAGACATTTCGTGTTATCTAAGTAACTTTGTATTTTTGTTTAAGTGTTTCTAAAAGGCCAAACATTGTGTTTTACAGTTTACAAGGAAGATAACAGCTTAAATAAATATACCCAAATAGCTGCAAATTATACAGCGTGTTTTATCTCAAGCATTAATGTTCAATATTATCCCTAGTATTGCAGATATGTCGAACATGACCGAAAATGACCTTGATGACCTATTTCAAGGGCAACGAAAAACTAACTCCGGAAGTAGCAGAGATAGGGGCATGATGTAAATTGCAAACTTGTAGAGGGCGAAGACATGACCTCAACAAAGCAAACAGAACAGAAATCGGTTCAAATGTTAAAGGGCAATTACATCCATTTTGACATGCATGTTTGACTTTTGGATCACTTACACAATAACTAAACACAAGAATTGCGGTAAGAATACGTTACGCACGTCCGATATAACAATTTAATTACTGCATCACCAAAACACGACACGGAGGTCGCCATTATTTTGCTGGAACGCGCAGAAATTAATGCCGACAGACGGATCTCTTCGATGTCGACTCGCAGCCAATTGAGATAGCTGTATTGACTGTGAGGAGCTCAAGCGTCTGACGGCC
>JAHWFP010047129.1:25986-48359 GCA_023313725.1 Lithobius niger | reverse complement strand
TATCCCCGGAAAAATATCCCAGTCTAAATATCCCCAGAAAAAATATCCCCGGAAAAAATATCCCCTACAGTCATAATGGTTTTTTATTCGTCGTACGATTTAATTCTGCGGACTCCTCTACCATAGTACGATTTACGGATACCCCAACCGCAGCATGCGCAGGTGCATGTGGACGACCAATGTGGGGTACCAGCAAGTAGCCTACGTAATTTATCATTTTCGCATTACCAAACGATTTGAAACTATTTTCCATGTATCGTAATATTACCAATGCACTGATAACATTGCCGCGTCAGAGTACCGCCAGAGTACTACCAGAGTACCACCGTGGAATTGACGACATTAAAGTGGCACTATCACCGATTGAAAAGGGAACGAAAATACCGTGGTGCCATCTAGCGGCAGCGATATTGTTAAGGTGTACAGTACGCTCCCAGGTGCACAAGGACGTACCAAATTTTCACTCCATAATTAAGGAGGTCGTGGATAGTCTGTTTCATTAAAAGAAATGGCGTAGTGCATTCCTCCGCTTGATGCAAGCAAGTGCTAGATACTACTAGAGAGCGCTAAATGTTGCCAGATTTTTCCCACTTTAAATCTGTGATAGTTCCACTTTAAGGGGTGTAGGGGCGGGGAAGTTGTTGAATATTAATTAATGGACTAGCTCACTAATACAGATGTCATACAAGGCAGGAGAAGTTTCTGATCTTATAGTGTTTTTTAACTTTTTTGTTTTGTTTTGAGAACGTTTCTAAGGTACCAAAATGGAAATGCCCCTAAAGTCTTCAAAAACGTACCCCTCCGGTATTGGAGGAGGGGAGGGGGACGGAAACTCATGATTCCCCTTCCTCTCGCCGTGCTAGTTTATTCCCCTTCAACTTAAATTTTCTTGGCGGTGAGGTTAAATGTGTTTTATTTTATTCTTTAAACAAACGTTCGTGTTCATTGGAAAAGGTGAGGAGGAGGGGGGGGGGGATGGTGTCGAGTGGGCTGCTCTCTAAATATTTTCCTGCGTGTGCCACTAATAGGCCTATCACGTTTATGATACTCGAAGTAGTTATTAGAGAGATAGGTTTCATTCCGTACCACTTTCCTTATTTTTTTGTTAGGGGAATGGAGTACAGTCGGAGGTCCACCATCTGATGTATTTTTACTACATGACAATGGTATAAATTGCGACCAGATACTCACAAAGAAGGTGTTTTAATATTGCCCCAAATTCATGTTTTATTTTTTCAGGGATATTTTTTCCGGGGATATTTTTTCCAGGGGATATTTATTCCGGGGATATTTTTTCCTGGGATATTTTTTTCGCTTACCGGTAAGGACAAGGCAAGGCAAGGTTTAACGCAGGTTTATGTTGGCTCCTGTCGCTCATTTCTCCATACGTATTTCCAAATCTAGAGTATTTCCTAACGGGAATGGCGAAATGGCGCGCGGTAGTAATATTTTACCAACAATTGAAGATTTTTTGGATTGAACTTCTCCAACTCAAAATTCCTATAGACTGTAACTTCATTGCTACTGGACTTCACACGGTTTCAGCAACGTAACTAACAGTTAAGATAAAAGGTAAAGGAATCTGTTAGTTAATTATCTCGCACACATTTCTAGTCTAACAGTGTGAAACTGTCATTTCTCAAGTAACAAATACCACACCAATGTAACAATGCACTTGACGAGCAGACCAGAGTCATGCTCTCACCCATTGATCATTCCCGCTTGGGTCCTCTCACCAGCAACAAGTCCTTCCTCTCCAATGGACAACTTTCGGACAACAGCGTGCCATAGGGTATTTTTTTTTTTTTGATAAAAATATAGCCTATAAAAGTGCACACGTAAAACAATAAAACACGACGTTTCGGGGATAATTTGTACCCCGTTATCAAGTGTGGATATCCACTCAAAGGCTTCGTACACAAATAAAAGAACACAAAATCATGTTATGGTAGACACATCTTAAAAAAAGTAGAGAAGAGGTCGCAGGGAGAGGTCGTCTTGCTGGTCTCCCTACTGTATTTGCTGTTTTGGCCAGCAATACATAGGTTCATGGTTTTTAAAGTTTTTTAAAATTTTTATTTTTTAAGATGTGTCTGCCATAACATGATTTTGCGTTCTTTTATTTGTGTACGAAGCCTTTGAGCGGATATCCACACTTGATAACGGGGTGCAAATTATCCCCGAAACGTCGTGTTTTATTGTTTTACTTGTGCACTTTTATAGGCTATATTTTTATCAAAAACTATTCCGGTGCTGGTATTACTTCATGCCATAGGGTATAACAGGGACTTGAGTGGTAAAAAAAAGGGATGTTCACATTTTCATAACTTATGACTGAAGATATACATAAATAGTAACAAACAGATATATGCAAAAGATAACACTAGTAGGCAATAATTTTCAAAAGTCAACAATCATGAAAATTTAGAGTTCCTGCACTGTAATATCCATTAGTGTTTAATTGATCCTGTAATTCATATTATTACATGCTTAGTAAAGAAACAAAAGGTATGCCATTTAAAAAAAAAACTTATCATATATTCATAATGTAATGTACCCAAAATTACCATATAAGCAAACTACCAGCTCGAGCAGCAAAACTCTACGCAGCAAAACTTTAATTACATTGAAGTGCGAGCTCAATGTTGTCGTGTCTGAGCATCCAGTTTATTTTAAAACATATGCGTGATAATGGCATCAACAACATCGTTAGGTAAATCATTTCACAGATTTATAATTCTGTTTAAAAAAAAAAGTATGACAAGCCCATGTGTGTGAATGATATATTGATGATCATGTTAGGGTGTTTATAGGAATCAACCCTAGTAAGTTTAATCATTGAGTGTAAAATAGGCTATCCAAAACACCATCTTAATTGAACGTAGTTTTTAAACGTATACTTGCAAATATCGCCACTTTTACTGATGGCATTTTGTTTTATCTTAATGCAGTGTTATGGATTTACGATTATATTTACGCTATACAATTTACTGATTCTACTAATCGTAATCCAGTTAGAAGGCAGAAAGTTGTAAATTAAGGATCAGTCAAATAAACCTACTTAGTATCAAAGGCGTCTATCCACTCCCCCTCCCCAACACAAAGAGACATCCCCCCAAGTTAAAAATTATTCGCCCTTAAAAAATTGTTCATTTAGCACAGTTAACTAACACCACACAAACACATACAAATTTCCACACACAAATTAAGACTAAAAATAAGTGCCCCCCGCATTAACGTTCTGCATGCGCAAAATACAACAGTGGTGGTGGCCCTAGTATTCGACAAGTGTCAAGGGGCAATTGCCCTGGTCCATCGGGCCAAAGGGTTCCCCTTTACGCAAAAATATGTTAGCAGAAGAGCGATGATAAAATGATCATACATTTCTACAAACGTGCAATAAAGCTAAGTAAATTCCTTGAGAACCTGAGTACATTCCAGAAGCTGGCTAGGGCAGTGATGTGCCGTAAAGTGTTGCAGCTTTCGGGGCTCTGTCACACTACGTGCTTATACTTAGAGTGTATTCTACTGTTCTTATGCAAACCATCTACCATCTAAGCTAAATCGCTCGAGATAAATAAAAAAAATTCATGTTCGATTCTATATAGTCTCCCCCCCCCCGAAATTTCAATGAGGCATTTGTCCCATTCCCCACCATAAATAGACGCTCCTGCTCAGCATGTAGCCGCTAAACTAACTGAGTTAAGCCTTGAACAGACAGAAGATATTTTCGTGTGACATAACGCGTTACTATGTGCCTACAAGGTCAAAATTGCTGCAATCGTATGTTCATGTTACGTTATGGACCGATATTGCCATAACGTGCGAAGCGCGCGATAGTGCATGCTTAAAGGTCGAAATTGCTGCACTCGGGTTAGTGAATGTGACATTTGTTGACTGATTTTGACGTCTTTGGTACACCATCCTGTGTCGCAATGCAGCCGTGAGCAGCCAATTTGGTCAGTACTTTAAACCCTAACCAGACTGGCTGGCTCGCAGCTTCATGGCGCGTCAGGATGGTTTACCATCGACGTCAAAATGAGTGCAGCAATTTTGACCTTGTATGCATGTAGTACCGCACGCTTCGCACGAAATTTTCTTCTGTCTGGAGAGGACTTTGGTCATTCCTTCCAGTACGACTTGTCGAGATCCTCATGTCGAAGTCCTCTTAAGATTGTCTGCCGATTGTCTTCAACACGAAAGACGGCCACTCTACATTAGAAAAAAAATGCTGATTCTATTAATTTCTATATAGATTGGCTGCATACCATTGCGCGACAGGGAACCTACAGGAAGCATTGGAAACTTGAGTCAAGTTAGGAGTATAGATTCTCCAGCAATGAAATCTTTGCTTTTGTTGGAATACATAGTTCGAAACCAGATGTTAAAACACACGAAATGAACGTTTGAAATCGGATTTGCAACAGTGCATTAGCCCTAACACATTCAACTCGCCATCCGTGTTGCAATACAAGACCGGTATAGGTGAGATCATATTTATGTCTCGCGGTTTTCAAAAATAACACCACTGACACAGTTTGTTCAAGATTACACACACAGTGTTACTATACGCGAAACTTGGAAACACTTTGTATTCATTTAACCAAACCACCTGTTCATAATCACTTAATACCTATCACCTACAAAACTACATTAAGTTATGCAATGACGCTGGCATCAACACATTTCCACCAATCAAAATCCAGGGACCCTCTATTTAAAGCATAGCCGACCGAATTCTCTCTCATTCGACCAGCAGACTTGGGTGAGATTGGTGTGACTGGTGGCCCATTCTTTCGAATTGTGCTAATTTTAATTTTATTTGGTTTTAATTTTTAGCATCCTTATGACTTGTAAGTTTTATTTCCATGGTCTTGCTCTGCTGTTATTTTATTAATTTTTATTTTTATTTTTAAGTTGTTTGACATGTTTTAAACCCTTCACCTGAAAACGGTTCCGACCTTGGAACCGAAACGTCGTGATTTCGTTGTTTCACCAGCACTTGATGGCTACTCTGTATGTGTTTTTAATAACTAAAGTGCTTTTTAACTTTCTGCTTTTTGTTTTTTTTTACTATAACACACAGGTCGTTGCTATTACTATTTGTTGAGTAACACGATTGCTTCGAAATTCCATATGTTTCGGTTTGTTTCGTTTCTCTTCTCTTTTCGTTATGAAATCTGCTGTAAGTGGACGCCAATGAACGTATTTTGTTCCTGAGGAAAAATGCAGTACGGTACGTTATCTTGTTAATTCGTAGTGCCTTTCTCTGGATATTTCTTCTCTTCATGTTTCTCTTTCCTTTCTCGTCCTCTTTTTCTCTGTATTATCTTGGTGATCAGTGTAGTCGGACGGTTGGAACGTGTGCCTCCGTTTCCGTTTGTCTCTTCCTTGTTCAAACTGGGTACAAAAGACTCAAGACACAAGAGCGAAAGGTCAGAAGGGCGAACTACTTTGGCGCCTAAAACCCTAACCAGACTGGCTGCTCACGGCTACAGGATGGAATGACGTCTTTGGTAACTTACCAAAGACGTCAACATCAGTCCTTAAACGCAACACCAGCCATACGTTTGCATCAGTTTTGACCTTGTAGGCGTGTAGTAACGGAATTTTCTTCTGTGTGGATACTGCTCCTACATACGCAGGATTCCCACCAACCTGGAAAACCTGAAAAGCTCAGGGAATTTAAACTACCTTTGAAACTCAGGGAGAACTCACGTTATGCTCTGCTCACGGAATTTACAAAAAAACCTGGAAAACTCAGGGGGGGAAATTAAGATTTTAAATAATGCATTTCATTCTAAAAGCTTCAGCCTTTCATACACAAAACTGATAAAATGTGTGAAAAAAATTCCTTCCTAAAATTACAGTTAATAGCCTGTAAAATGGTTTCATCGACACTGGAAAATCTGGAAAACTCAGGGAAATTGATTTCAGTTTTTTGGTGGGAACACTGATATGTTATTGGTCTGGAGAGGGCTTTTAGTTACAAGAAGCGAAAGTAGTAACAAGACCATCTGATACGCAAGCAGTCATATGAGCGAATTACACTTCAACTTTATCATAATGAAAAACCATATAAGGATGAATGGCCCAAGAAGTTTTTACAATAGAAAGTAGCGATATCCGATCCAAAATGGCTGCGTTAACCGTCCCAACTCTGATCACTCAATCTTAACTGACACCTCTCTTAAATATCCATTTGTAGTCGTCGCTTTCTAACGTTTTGGACCAAGTATTCATTTGGTTTTAGGGACTACGTTCCCTAAGGTTTTTGTGTCGGCGAAGCTCAGGCTGCACAAACGTGCGTCCCTTTGGTCTTAACAGCGATTGCCATAAATAATTGCCAGCTCCTAACATTCCGAGTCAAAATTTCTTCGAGGCGAAACGAAGACAAAAATTCGCTTCTGGTGACGTTTGGTAGCACTTGTGTCCTACTAGGACAAGCACGTTTATTGAAAATTATCACTTCGAGTCGGGACTTTCCAAGATGACAAGAATAAAATTTCATGCAACGCCGACATTTGGGAGAGGAAAGCGGTCGTAAAAATTCAAAATGGATGAATCTCGTTGGGTGAGTAGGAGACATAATTTACCATTCACGACCGTTGCCGACACGAAAACACTTCCTTCCACACCCGGAAAATGACCGTTGTTACCAATGCTGGAGTCGTCTTCGGAACGGAGGACATGGTAGATGGGTTGGTTAGAGGGTGGGGGGCGAAGGGAAGCAGTGAGCTGGGTAATGTTCTCTGACATTTGCATAATCACGTCTTTGTTTTCAAGGATGTATAACGACTCACGTGAGTCTGGTTCATTGTTTGTAGACTGTTCTGGCACGGAATATTTACGTGAGGTACATTTTTACTGCATTAATTTACTGTTTGAGATAATAATTTTTTCTTTCATCTCTTGGTGTTTATGGAGTTTAACCGAACCACGCAAAATCACTCAATTTTGGGAGTTACCGTCGTAGTTCTTCGCCTTCTTCTCATTTCACGTAATACAAATGGGGGTAAATGTTTTTTTTTAGTTCTCCAAACAAGGTTTTAGTTCTCCAACAACGTTTTTAAACCACGTAAAACGGTCGGCGCGGCCATGTTCCGGGATACAGAGTAACACGAAAAGGTGATTTCGAGAAAACGGAAAGTAATGTTCCAAACTATGCCAGCGCGTCTTAAGTTTGGGTGGAAAAAAGTTTGGCTTGGTTGATGTTATGTGTTTACTTGCAGCGAGCGCGGCAGCACGAGCGAAGCACGTAATTTGGATAGAAATGAGGAAGAAATGTAATTTCCGTTTCATTTCATTGATGCAAATTAGGTTTTCTCGCTACTCTGTCTCCTGCGAAATGGCCAGCCCTTTAACACGATCGCTACTATCGTTTTATGTGTTTTCAATGTTTTTTTTTTTTACACCTTAAAACACATATTCCCCCGGTTTTTTAATGTGATTTGGAAAGAGGATGAAGATCAGCGTCGGTTAGTACAAAAATTGACTGATTTGGAGTAGTTCGAAAAACTCTATAATTACCCATTTCTTGACTCACGAAATACACTTAAGCAAAATTAGAACAACAATGATCAACAGCAACAACAACTACAACAACAACAAAAACAACAATGATTTGTTGACACCTTACAAATCTACGGGCATTGGTTGGTTCCAAAATTTATTTACAAACAAAATCGTTCAGTTTGCCGCAAAAAAAAGCGGGTATATGATTGAAGTTTTACTTTACTTGTTAAAATACATGTATACGGATAAAAATTTAGAATTTTGAATTTAAATAATCAAATGCACAATTCAAAAAATTGCATCTGTGTAAGTAAGTGCTGGTGTCTTTTAAGAATAATTTAATTCGTGCCAAAAACGAATGCACGAATGAAATATTCTTAAAGCACAACAGCACTTAAACAGACGCAATTTTCTGAATTGTACATTGGATTATTTACATTCAAAATCCTAATTTTTTTCCGTGTAACAGTTTAACACGTAAAGTAAAACTTCAATCATATACCCCCCCCCCTTTTTTTAAGGCTCACATGACTCTTTTTTGTAATTAAACCCAATCAGACCCCACAAAAAAATGCTAAAAGTAAAAAGTCGTCAAATATTTTGCGAAAAGACTCATTTTGGCAAATATTTGAGGACGTTTTACGTTCAGCATTTCTTTGGTTTCTGATTGGGAGAAGACAGCTTTATCTCTTACTTTCTGACTCGTGAAGCACTCACACAAACGATTAAAAAACACGGCATTATTAAGTTTAGGCACCAGCCAAGGCCCGTAGGTTTATAAGGTGTCAAATAATCATTTCTCCTCGTCATCATTAAACTTATAATGACCAACCGGGGTCAATACCTCAACCTCAATACAATTTAAGGGTTTTAAGATAAGCATAAAATCCGACCCTGCATGCCTCCTTCTCCCATCAAGAGAAATCCCATGTAAATCTACTTTTATAGTTATAATAATAATATCTTTTGCTGGTAAGCAAGGTTAACAGCAGGGCGCAAGGCCGCTTACACCGCACCCAAAAGAGAGAATAAAATTAAGTAAAAACTGTTTAATAGGTCCGCCTTAGAAAATGGTCAAGTGGTAATTTGCGAATGATCATCAGAAAGGCACTGACCCAGGTGGCACACACAGCACACTCCGGAAGCGAGTTCCAGATCTTGACTACACGGACAGCAAAAAAATGCCTCCGGCAGTCTGTTCGCGATTCGGAGACCTGCAATTTAAAATTTTAAAATTTTAAATTTTATGGGACATCCAACAATATTATTTCCTTTAAAGTTCGTACAAACCACAGAAACTCGCTGACATTTTAACGTTCCTGGTAAAAACATGCAATTTCTATGGACCTGCACGTTTGTGGCCGTACACAAATGATGTTAATACGGAAAGATCGATTACAGAAGGGATGAAGACAATGGAGCATCGAGCACACAAGACAATAGAAACATGATACATATAGGAGGATGTACCGCATAGAAGATCCACAGATAGGAGAACTGGTCACATCTATAGGCGAATCACATATCATTGACAGCATTGCTTTTGTAAACACACAGTGTGCATATTCTAAAAGAGAAGACTAATCGGTTTCTGAATGTAAATAAAACAAAAAAGAAGTATTAAAAAGAACTTGGCAAAGTATTTGTTTCAAAGAATTATTCTTCACGGATTTGAATTTCATATGAATATTATTAGGTATATAAGGTATATATGCATCAAATACAAGTGGCATATGAACTCAAGGTTGGCAGTACCAAGACGGACAGGATTAACACTCATTCTTCAAAACAATTCGATATTCGAACAAATATATTAATTAGTATTTGTCCACCATATCACGCTAATTTTCGACAACACAGGACATCTGTTTCATCAGGCTTGTTTTGTAGAGTCTTCACTCCCAACATCGTTTTGCTGTTGGTGTTGGCCATGTTGTCGTCCGACGTAGCCTCCGTTATTACCAAGGCTGTGACCCCATCTCCTGCGTCGCGGCCTCTTTATTTACGAAGTAGGAGATGTCAGGATTTGAGGGCCCCTGCAGATTCATCAGCTTGTATTTGCCATCTTGGTGTTCTAGAATTGCCGTCGACGCGAGTCCTCTCAAATGTCTGTGGGATCTTGAATTAGAAACTAGGAGTGTTTGAGTAGCTTCCCAATTTACAAATTGTTTAGTCTCTTGGCAGTGGGTTGCTATGCTGTTAGTCTTCACTCGATTTTTCACGTCAGCAAAATGTTGTTTTACTCTCGTGTGCACTGCCTTACGTGTTTCACCAATGTATGTTGCTTCACATTCTTTGCATGGTGTCCGATAAACGCCTTCTTTAGTATTCCGTACGCTGTTCAAAATCTTTTCTACTTCTTTTTCATTCGTATCTTCACCATTTTCGCACGGATTATTATCTTCTTCTACATTCTTGGTTTTCCTCATCAACAGTCTGTGGTTTCAGTCCTTTCTCATTCTTGAGGTAGGTCTCAATACCTCTCTGCTTCAGTATTCGTTGTATTTCTTCACTTGTGCCTTTTCTAGTGTCCGCGGCCTATCTTGAGTTCTCCGCAGAACGAACACAGATAATCAATTGTACGTTTTCAGTAGCAGAGTGCCTTGTTGATATCCAAGATGGTTACAAAAACAACGGCGACTATCGATTAAAGCCACCCCATCCAGGAAGACGTAGCCGCTCACAATATACTTGCAGGACCCATGATACACCTCGCACACAATAGTTTTACGTACTCTCATTCTCGTTCCTTCATCGTTGTTTTTACCTCTATTTCCACTTTCAGGCTTGTTGCTCATGCGAATCGCTTCCTTTAGGAGCCTGTTGAGGACACCTGGTGGGTATTGCAACGCAATATATTTACCTTTCAGCTCTTGGAGGTAAGGTGCTGCTTCGCTTAGCGTCATCGATCGGTTAATAGTTCTCAAAAATTAATTTCTCGCTATTGATTTTAGCTGGTTTCTCGGGTGACCGGAGTCAAACCTGATGAAACCAGATGTCCTATGCTGTCGAAAATTAGCGTGTATGGTGTACAAATACTAATATATTTGTGCGAATATCGAATTGTTTTGAAGAATGAGTGTTAATCCTGTTCGTCTTGGTACTGCCAGTGTTGAAAACCTTCAAAGTAAACAGTATTTGTTTCCGAACTCAAGGTTACCGGAAAAAGCAAAGCATTAGTGGATAAATTCCAGATCTCACTGAAGTTTTTTTCTTTACATTAAGCTGAAACGCAATATAAACCGGAGGACCAGTCTTTGGTTTGAATTTTATTTTTTATTAGTGTACTAGCAGTTTTGCGTGGCTTTGCCAGGGGTCTGTTTCACTCGTGGTTGTTTCCCAGTTTTCGGTCGGGGTGATCAGAATGATGACTGAGACAGGCAATTTATCTTCCTGTAATATTAGCTTTTTCCTCCAATCCTCTCCCTGCCCTCTTCTTCAGCATTCCCCTCCTTCTGCTCCTGCTCCTTTTGCCAGATTTTGTAAAAACTTAATCGGTCTCCATCCCAAACAACCCCAATAAATGTACGTTTTAGGTTCAGTTAATTCTTAATGGTACCAGGCGCACTGCCCTCCCCATCCTAATCTCTATAGATGTCATTAGAATACCAATAGTAGGGCTAGCAGACGCCCTGCCCCATACACGGGCATTTCCCGTTGATAGCTCCCCCCCCCCTCCCCGCACTGCCAGTTTATCGCTTTGACTTCAACGATTCGTACCGTGTGAAAAATAACTGTCCTTTGTGCATGATGTCATTTAACACTTGACGCTGAGATGACCGATCAGAGCAAATTGCTAGTCGAGGCAATAATATGCCAATTTCAACTTCTTTTCAAGGCAACAATGTACCAGTTTCAACTAGTAAGTAAGTAAGTAGTAAGTAAGTTTATTACAATAAACAATTGCAGTATAACAATACAGTATGTGCCCACATCCCACAAGAGCTGATGCCCGCGTGTGGCATGTAGGTACCATACAAGAAATTATAAAACAAAACATTGTATAAAAGAATAAGTCGCTGCAAACTTTAGTTACAACATGTAATTAATAATAGAATTATTTAACTATAAACATAAAACGAATTATAAAATAATGGGAAGGTAATGGATAGACAAGGTAAGACATACTTATTGCGAAAAAAAGTTTAGCTTACAATTCTGAATAACTTTTCTATAGACTCAGTAGTTAAGCCCAGTAGCCATTTATACAAGGATTTTTGGAATGGATAAACATCAACAATTTCTTTTAAGTTGTTTGGTATGCTATTGTATAGCTTGCTGCCAAGGAAATAGCTGCATTTATGTAATCTTTCTTTATTTACTTTAGGCTGGATAACGTAGTTGTTCGATTCACTCCTAGTGTGGTAGTTCGTTAGTAAACGAGTTGTAGCATGAGTATTATTCTTCCGAAAACGAATTATAACTCGATACGCATATAAATGGCGAACTGGCAGAACACCTAGCTGCTGAAAAATAGGTAGCGAATGTTCATTTTGTTTTTTGAAAGTCATTACTCTGACGATCTTTTTTTGAAGCATGATAACCGGAGCAACAGCGTTCATATACGTTCCACCCCAGCATGTAACAGAATACTGTAAGTATGAATGACCCATGGCAAAATAAAACATTTTTAGCGTGTCAAGTGAGACATGCTTTCTGAGATAGTATAATTTACATAACAGAGCCCTGAGCCTACTAATAACTGTACTAATCTGACTCCTCCATTTTAATGTGTTGTCCAAGGTTACGCCAAGGTATCTTACATCATTAACTTTTTGGATTGGAGAACAATCACACGGCAGGCTTAGCTGCATTGAACAATTATGCATTTTTAAATTATTAACAGTTGGTTCATCTTTCTCTTTCAGTGAAAAATGAATGTAGTTACTTTTAGTAACGTTTAAGGTTAAAAGGTTCTCGATGAACCAGTCTCCGATCAAAACGAGGTCTTGTTCAATATTTATTGAGGCTTGTATTTTATTTTTGTTAACCGCAAGAAGTGCAGTGTCATCAGCAAAAGAAATAATACTAGAATGAGTCTTTAATTTGTAAATATCGTTAATGTAAATCAGAAAGAGGAGTGGCCCTAGAACTGATCCTTGAGGCACTCCTGAGGTCACCAAAATATTGTCACTAAAATGATTTCCGATTTTTGTGCATTGTGATCTGTTTGATAAGTAATCCTTGAACCAGTCGAGCGTGAAGCCTCTGATTCCGTAACGGTCTAATTTCTGTAACAATCTGTTATGGTTAACAGTGTCGAATGCTTTCATTAAGTCTAGAAAAATTCCCACAACAACACTGTTTGAGTCCAGTGCAGCATAAGTTTCCATAAGAAAATTTTGGATAGCATCTTCAGTACAACAATTTTTTCGAAAACCGTATTGGTTGTTATGGAGAAGATTATTTTTTTCCAAGAAACCAGTAAGTCTGTTTTTCATGGCCTTTTCGAGGAGTTTTGATAAAATCGAGAGTAATGCAATGGGCCTATAATTATTTGGTTCAATACGACTTCCTTTTTTAAAAATAGGAATAACAACGGTATGTTTCAGAATTTGTGGAAAAACTCCAGTAGTGAACGAAAAATTGAAAAGGTGGACAAGGATCGGTGTGATAATGTGCTTCACTGACTTAATGCATTCAGCAGTAATACCGTCAAACCCTGCACTTTTGCCAGACTTAAGGGAGTTGATAAGATTGTTGATTTCCAGCTCTGTGACAGGGGCAACAAAAAAGGAATGTTTACTAGTAGAAGGCATGTATTTACTCTTAGCGGAGTTTTGGGAAATTTTGCTTGCCAAATTCTTTCCAATATTTCCAAAGAAATTATTAAATTCGTTTGTGTACCTCTTTGGGTCGTTATCAAGTCGAATGGAAGACCCATTTGCATTGATTTCGTCCGGGTATGCACTAAATTGTTTCTTAGCTCCTGTAATTTCATTTAAAATTTGCCACTGTTTACGGCAGTCACCATTTGTTTTGCTCATTTTATGTTGATAATATTTATCCTTTGCTTCATTGATTGCCTTTTTAAGGACGTTCCTGTATCTAACAAAGTTGTCACGGTATGCTTGATTATTTGGGTGTTTTTTCATGAGTTTGTAAAGTTTATCTTTAGTTCTGACTGAATTTAAAACCGCAGTAGTCATCCATGGATTAATTTTCCTATATTTGGCTGAGATGGTAACGTTATAAGTCGATTTTGTGATATTCAGTTGCAGTATATCTACAAAGGCTGCTATAGCTGTATTCACATTTAGATCATGTAAAATTCCGGACCAGTTTTCTTTTGAAAGGTAATTGTTTAATTTATTAAAATCAGTTTTAGATACAGATTTTTGAGAACGGCCATCTCCATTGTTGTGTTTAGTAGCATTGACTTTAACGTTGAATGCAACTGCGTAGTGGTCCGTGATGTTGAGTTTTATCAGCGCCGAATTAAATTTATCAAAATCATTGCTTTTAATGAAAATATGGTCGAGGCAAGATTTGCTTTGAGCTGTGATTCGAGTATATCTGTTCATAAATGAAACAAAACCATTTGCCAAAAGATCGTCAAAGTAAATGTTTTCAGTTGCGTTCATTTCATTTAAGTTAATATTGACGTCTCCAATGACAATCACATCGTGACTAATCATGTTATTAACAATGTCGGATAATTCAACTACGAAATTACTCAGACTTCCATCGTGGTATCGATACACTGACAACATTTCATATTTAAAATTTTCGGTTACACAACTTAATTTTAAAAAATCTGCATTATCAGAATAAATGTGCGAGAAATTAGCATTAGCATCTGCAGGTAGGTATACTGCCAGGCCTCCAGCTCGTTTATCAGGACGGCAATAAAAATGAGCTTTGTAGCCATCAATTTGATATAAATTACTTTCTGACTCGTTAACCCAAATTTCAGAAAGTACAATTGCGTGAAATTTAGATTTCGTGGTTTGTAAGAAAATTAAAAACTGATCAAAGTTGGCTCTTAGACTACGAATATTCATATGAAAGAAAATTAGGCCGTCTTTGTCAGGAAAAATTAAATCATCGTACGGATTATCCACACATGAAGAATCTCGAAAAATGTGTTCGTGAAACAAGCTGTCGTTTTCATTCATTTTTGGTTGCACTAATAGTTCCCGTTTCAACAGAAGGTGCAATTAACGGCTTAAGAGCGAGTATTGGATTTTCTGCTGTCCCCTGACCTGTTTTGGCGCTGAGGGTTACTCGAGGGTTCCCCCCGGGCTTGTTGACCCCCATGCTGGGTAGGTGGCAAGGCAGATCTTTGTCCCCTTTTATGCCCATTTCGGTTAACTTCTTCCAGGATTTTATCGATGTCACTTTTGTGGCGGATACAAGTCGCTTGAGAGTTTTCGTCGAAGCGGATATAAATGTTGTCCCGTGAAAACCAGACGAACTTATAGCCGGCTTCACTGCGTTTTGCACGAGTTAATCCCATCAGCTTTCTGTTTGCTGCAGTTAAATTTTCGTTTAAGTAAACGGGAATACTTTTGGAAAATGCAGGATTGATGTCATTAGCTGACAGTTGTTTAGTTGCTCGCCGTTTTTGCAATAACTGTTCTTTCTGTCTCCGATTTACGAATCTGACTATAATGGGTTGAGGTCCAACGCCATTTGTGTTTAGGCGGTGTGTTGCTTCCACGTCAGAAGATTCCAGAGGAACACGTAGAGCGTTGGCGACAGCATGGATGACGTCATCAGTAGACTCACCCTCGGTAAATGGGACGCCGTGTATTTCCAAATTGTTTCGACGCCCGTATTGGTCCAGAGCGTTTAGGTTGTCGGACAGCTGCTGAACTTGGACTGATAGTTGTTCGTTTTCTTCTTTTAAATCTTTGTTTTCCTGTCGGAGCAAACGGATTTCACTGATCAGTTCTTTAAATTGTCGGGACTGCTCATCTGCTTGGTCAGAGCAGAATTTTACCGATTTTTCGAATCCATCCAACTTAGATGTGATACAATCAAGCTGCATTAGCTTGGTTTTTATGTCACTTATGTTGTTTTGCATCATAATGAAAGAGTCATTAGCTTCGGGAGATTTCGACTCATCAAAACTGTCTCTATAGATGTCATCTCTATAGATGTCATAGATCTCTAGATCATAGATCTCTATAGATGTCATTAGAATACCAATAGCAGGGCTAGCAGACGCCCTGCCCCATACACGGGCATTTCCCGTTGATAGCTCCCCCCCCCCCTCCCCGCACTGCCAGTTTATCGCTTTGACTTCAACGATTCGTACCGTGTGAAAAATAACTGTCCTTCGTGCATGATGTCATTTAACACTTGACGCTGAGATGACCGATCAGAGCAAATTGCTAGTCGAGGCAATAATATGCCAATTTCAACTTCTTTTCAAGGCAACAATGTACCAGTTTCAACTTCTGGACAAAGAATTGACACGCTCGCCCGTTTTCATTAGGGCTTCTTCTTGTCGTTGGTTTCGCTATGTGACTTTGCCTTACAATGTATAGCAGTTGTATCCGACTTCACCCGGGGTTTTGTTTGGCTCGTGGTTGTTTCCCAGTTTTCGGTCGGTGTGGCCTAAACGTTGAACGCCGCAGGCAATTTTGCTTGTTGGAGGGAGTACTCCCCTTTTCAAGGCAACAACGTACCAGTTTCAACTTCTAGCCAAAGAATTCACACACTCGCACGTTTTCATTGTATGGGTTCCCCTTTTTCGGGGGTCGTTGTCTTCGTTTCTGCTTACGAGACTTTGGTTTATAATGTAAGAAGAAGATTAATTTATTCACGGCGTAACGGTTAGGACAATGTTGATTTAGAGGTTCCAACAAAAAGATCTGGTTTGGATTACCGCTTCATTTTAACATTTTCGTTTTTGTCAAGTTTTGTCACTTTTCTTGCCCCAATATTTGCTTTAAGCTTATGTTTGTTTAAAATCAGTCTTAGTCTTGGTTCTAACACATCTGTCTGTCACGTGATGTACCAAGTCAAATGCTGAAGACCATTTACACTTCGTTTCTAGTTCAAATAGCCTTGATGACGATAAGCCGGGTTCGTAAAGCTTTAAAGCTTTCCTCTCTAATTAAATGCAAACAACGACGATTAGAATCATGATTGTAGTAGCATGGTCGCATTTAGTAATTAGCAGAAGCCTGCATCGATTAGAGAAAATTCTAACTTTGTCCCTGAATTCAGCTGCATAATTTGTGTAAATCCAGCTCAAGACATATTACCCGTTTTTAGAAATAGTTATAGCCATCCTTTTTCCAAGAATGGGGTACAGTAACTGATTTATTGGATAGTTTATTTACGGCCATTAATAGTACTGAAATTTGTTTAGCACGGCTTGACTTTTCATTGTTACAACGGCGAGAAAACCGGCAACAATGAAACAGCACACGCATCTCCACGTATTCGCGCACTCGTTTATTGTTGTCCTTTCGTCCCTTCGATTTCCCTGCGCTTTGATCGTTTTTTGATGTTTGCATTTGTATTACTAGCCATATCGTTAATTCGCTTCGCTCACTCCCTTGGCGTCGATCCATGCTTCATGTAATTTCTTTGATTCCAAGAGCATCACAAAATCGATGTATATTTCGATGCAAACTAATTGCAATTCTTGCTCACAGTTGATTCATCACATTCCTCAGCACATCTGTATCTCACCAACATCATTCAAAACAAACGATTTGTTTGTTTGCAGGCGTGGAAATCGCTCGCTTTGCTCGCTCAATCGACGCATCTCCATGTTTTTAAGACACGAATGTTTGACATCCTTTTAAAACCAGGTTTACGGGTCCGATTTTTCCATGCATTAAGTCAGTTCATACAAAAAATTCAAGATCTATATTATACTAGCATCGTACCCGGCTTTGCTCGGGGATTTGTTTGACCCGTGGTTGTTTCCCAGTATTTGCTCGGTGCTGCCTGATCGTTCACTGCAACAGTCGATTTTTGTTTGTGTAACACTCCCCCTTTCCGCCAATCCTCTCCATCCCACATTCCCTCCTCCTTTTATCCCTTCCTCTCCCTCTCCTCTTGGTTTCCTTCTCTTCCTCCTCATTGCTATACGTAGTTGAACGTGGATGGTTATTTGAATTAATAGCAAACACCCCTGGAAATTCTCTTTTAGGTTGACTTAATGCGTAAGCGTATGCTTAATGGTAACAGCTCACTTCCCCCCACCCCCGCCCACTCCCAGTCTTTCGCTGTGGCTTCAGCGATGCGTACCGTGTGAAAAAGAAGTGTCCATGACGTCATGTAATACTTGCCCTTGAGATTACCACGATGGTTAGAAGGATAATTGTTAGAGCAAATAAAGGGTTAAAGGGTTTAACGAGCGTTAACCACTTCTGGTCATCTGCCCGAAGCCCTAAGGCCCAATGTCTGCAACAGCCAGATTCCCAGAGCAAATTGTTAGTCGAGGCAACAATGGGCCAATTTCAACATCGTTTCAGGGCAACAACGTCCCAGTTTCAACTTCAAGTCAAAGAATTGACACACTGGCACGTTTTCATTGTTCCCCTTCCGGGGGTCGTCGTTGCGGTTGCTTCATTTCTGCTATGTAAGAAGAAGATATGGCATGTTGCAAAATATACGTCGTCCTTTTAGGTTATGTGTTTGCGTACATCCTTTTCCAGATCATCTCATTACGTAACTAATAGCTTCAAGACGGTTTGTTTGTCACGAATTTTAACCCGTGCATGAAAAAACTATGACGTCATGAACAAACATTATGAGGGTTTAAAAAAAAACTTTGACGTTAGTTTTGAACGGTTTTTCGCCTATTTGAGGGTCATAATATCAAGTTACAGTGATGAAAATATACCTGTCCGAAGCGCAATTTAATTATCTTAATTTGGTCCTACTTCCATCTTTGTCGGTGTTTTGCTTCCAGAGGAATAGAGGTACAAACACACACGCAAGCACATCATACGTCTTTAATGATGTTGATGGCTAAATTCAGTGTTTCGTTGGGCGTTAACCAAAAGTTTGACGAAGATGAAAATGAAGTTTTGATCCAGTCTTTGGCTGTAGTGGAAGGTGAGCCAGTTTTAAGAAACCATGGTTAATCTCTTGGTAAGAATGCAAAACGTAGATTTTCATTTGTTAAAGAAGATGAGTTAAAAAGCGTACAGGCTGGGCGTCGATGCGACATTGCAGCATTATTGCAGTATTGTTGCAATAAGTATACATGGACACTTATTGCAACAATAAGTTGCATTGTTGTACTGCTCTTACCATTGTTGTAAGAATCCAATACGGGATTTATTAAGGACTGTTTACAACAATGAAAACGGCAAAAGTATGGTAATAAAGTAGTGGTTATTGGCATACTTTTGCAACAATGGTCCTTCTATACGTGATTTATTGTGATAGTTTTGTTCTTCCGAGGCGTAACCGAGGCGTTAAGAGCCGCGGAAGCAAAACTATCACAATAAATCACGTGTAGAGGGACCATTCTTGCAAAAGTATGCCAATAACTTATTTATCACCATACTTTAAATACTTTTTTTCCGTTTGTGGAATGGATTCGAGTTGTTTCATGTCATTTTTCTTGGTTCAACAATTCCTGGCGTTCAACAATCGTTGGCCGCTACAATGTTATTACAACAATAACCATGAGACTACGCTGGCGCGTTTCTTTGTCGAATCATTCTTCCGTGTTCTCAATATGGAGCCTGACATTACCTGCTGCAGGTAATGTGGCAATGTGGGGGGGGGGGGGGTAGCTTTACTCTTATTTTGTGAATTAACTAAACATTTACGTGAAAATTTGTAGCACAGCGAGTGTGATATGTTGAGTTCAAATTATCAATTTTCCGTTAGGTTCTTAAAAATATTGGTTGCCAAAATGAAAAACTAATGTAGAATCGTGTTAGCGTTTACACAAAACAAGCCTGTTATTTTATGAAGCCGTTCGGTATTGATCTTTGTTCTTCTCTTTGAAATTATTTTTGTCAAAACTTGGCAGCGAAAGTCCTGTTGACCTTCTCTCTGCCTACGTGATAAAACATTTAGGTTGGCGTTATTGTTCATTGTTATTAGTGTAGCAATAAGTACTTATTCCGACACTTATAACAATATGAACACTGACAGGATGGCATAGAAACTGTAAAAGTGTACCAATAAGTGACACTTACAACAATACTGTATCCGATTTATTCAAGTTCAAGTTCAAGTTTATTACGAGAGTAAATAAAGGCCCCAACGCCATACACTCTCCTCTATCTTAAAAACTAACTTATTACTAACCAGGGGTACACCGGTTCTCAAAGAGTCCTGGGTCACACATAAACCTGGGCCCCCTTACAACTATAACTACAAATGACTGAACCGGTCCAACAAAACCAACCAAAACAACACTCCTGCTATCTAATCCCAGTACCCCCAATCACCAGGCACCAGCGAAGGGGAGCAAGCAAGGCAATGCTGGGGCAGTTGTAGTTAGGGGACAACAGCCCTGAACCTACCAGTTGTCTAACAAAAGCCTAGGACTTTCCGGATGTTAACTTTGTCACGGGGAACATAAGGGGGAACTCCCAAAACTGCAGTTAGAGGGTCACAGTCTGCAGTACACACAAAGCGACGCTGCGGAGCCCACCGGGGGCACTCAAACAAAAAATGAAACACAGTTTCGTCGGACTCACCACAGTCGCAGCGGGGGGTCCTGGCCCACCCCAGCCGGAAGAGATGAGCCCGCAACTGTGTGTGCCCAGTGCGGAGCCTGGACAAGATTCTTGCCTCTCTTCTTGATATGGCATCCAAATACTTCGGTGTAGAGACGGTTGAGTGAACGCTGTGGAGTGAGTGGCCGGTGATGCCACTACTCCACTTCTCACTCCACTCTCCTATGCCGTGACGCCGAACGATTGGATGAATATCTCTTGGGCCAACGAGAAATTCAACAACGGGACCGACCTGTGAGGCTCCTTTCTTCACAAGGTCGTCTGCAAGCTCATTACCAAAGACATTGAAGTGCGCCTTTACCCACTCAACCGCAACGAGGTAACCAGCCTGATGGGCCAGAAACAGTTTCCAGCCAATCTCTATGGCAATTGGGTGGGAAACGTTCATAGATGCAAAACACCCTCGAAGGAACCCCATACTTGCAAGGGAGTCAGTAAAAATTACAACTTTTCGGACCTGCAAATCAAGGCTGATGTCCAGAGCCACTGAAATTTCCACAAGTTCGCTCACAAAAGCCGAAGGAACGGCCGCAAGCCGGTAGCTACGTTCAATTCTTAATATTGGGATGCAAACTCCTATCCCACCGGAACATTCCTCAACAGTGAAGGAGGCATCACAATACACTGAAATAAACTGAGGGTCACGACTATGCTTGGAATCACCGCACAGTGCACGACTCGCAATGCCGCACCAGAGCCACGGTGGGGGAGAAACACTAATGGAGGGGCAAGGAAGACGTTCCAGATGCCTCTCAACAAGTAGGAAGGCTCCGATTCCAGGGGAACCAAGTAAGCTCCGAGCGCGTTGCGAGAGTGACATGTAGTCACGAATGATCATCGCCAACGGGTCGGTGGTGCCTCTTGCCAAGGCACGAAAACAAACTTGAGTGAGCAACTGTTTAGCTCTGATTTCGACCGGGACGTCCCCCGACTCCACTAACAGTGCAAGCACAGGGGTAGATGGCAAGCAGCCTGTTACCACCCTCAAGCAACTGTTCAGTGACACCTGGATATCTTTCAAAGCCCTAGTGGAGGTGATCAGCAGCGGGATGTGAAAATCAGGGCAAGCTCAGATATACGCTTTATATAGTCCATTTACAGTGGCAACCGACTTATTGCCTGCAACCGACTTCAAAATATTGAGCCTAGCAGAAATAGAACTCTTGACAGCATTAGCATCATGCACCCAGTCAAGACGCGGATCCAACCAGAACCCGAGGTACCTGACTTTATCCTTAGCTATGACGGAGATACCGTCCACCAGGATAGACCCCGTAGCCTTGATGCCACGGTGGAAAATCATCAGCTCGGTTTTATTACCAGAGATGGCCAATCCACGGGCAGCCAGCAAACGAGAACCAGTGGCAATAGCAGTTTCAAGAGTGAAGAGGAGTGCAAGCAGATCAGTTCCAGTCAGCCACACAGCATCATCGACTGCATAGGCTACCACATTGACTGATGCATTCAGGGCAATAAGTACCGCATTGATAGCTATAGCAAACAAGGCAGGGCTGAGGCAGCTTCCCTGTGGAAGCCCTCTATCCGTGACCAGCACCCTAGACCAGGAGCCATTAACTCTTGTTGCGAACTGCCGTTGACCGAGAAGAGCCAACACCGCCGTCCTAAGCTTGGCTGTGACACCAAGGCTGGCCATAGAATGATCAAGCCAAGCAATGTCGACCATGTCATAAGCTGCCTTTATGTCAAGAAAGACAGCCACGGCATAGCAATCATTAGCCCAGGCTTCTCTAATGCCTGACTCCAGGTACAGCATGGCATCCTGAGTACCTCTGTGCTTTCGAAAACCATACTGAGCTCCAAAGAGACCACCAGCATCTTCTACCTGGTGCACTAGTCTGCTGATAAGCATCCTTTCGTACACTTTCCGCGGGCTAGAGAGAAGGGCAATTGGCCTGTAGCTGGAGACCGAAGATCTCTGCTTTCCCCTACCCAACACAGGAGTGAGCACAGAGAAAAGCCATGATTGGGGAACAGGAGCCCCATCATACAATCCTTGAAAATACTCAAGCAAATTTGACCACTCAAGTCTAAGTTCTTAAGCTGAGCATACGTAACACTATCAATTCCCGGAGAGCTTCCGAGGCGGCAGTCTTTAAGAGCTGCCCTGAGTTCAAGGAGGGTGAGAGGCAGCTGAGCAGCACTTAAGTCCTCAGAGGACACGAC
>JAHWFP010047129.1:0-15986 GCA_023313725.1 Lithobius niger | reverse complement strand
AGTGAAAAGAAACGAAAGCAAAACGAAAAGAAACTAAACCAAAACGATAAGAAACTAAACCAAAAGGCAAAGAAACTAAAGCAATTTGAAACATAACGAAACCAAAGTGAAAGAAAACGAAAGCGAAGTAAAAAAGAACGAAACCAATTAAAAAAACCTGTATATGCAATAATACTTCGTCGTGTTACTGCTCTATAGCCTAATGTGCGCCCGCCTTAATATTCAGCTATGTACCAGGCGGCCACGTTAGCTACAAAATTCCTCTTGTTTCTCTTTAATCCAGCTAGACTGTACGCTGGTCCTATCATTCATGGTCAGGAACAGAGCTATAAGCCACACTTACGCCATTTATCCGTGGACAAGCCGCTGAAGGCTTTCTTCCCCGCTGTTCTAATAAACGGCCAACTAATTGATTTTGTTGTTGACCAAGCAATTCCCTAGAACTGCACTGCCCCGTTGCTCCAGCTCGACGCCGTGTACCTCCAGTAACGGTCTTTTTGATTGCTACCCACGGCGGGATGGTCGGGGGTCTAAATGGATTTAGCTGAGCGTACGGGTCTGCACCTGATGCAGTGAGGAACCAGCTGATGAGGAGGGAGGGGTTTTGTTTAAGAATTTACGTTGTGCTAATGTCAAGCGAGTCACAAGGGGAAAAAATGAAGTGTTAGGGAAGAGTTACTATTTGTGAACGGGGACGCTGAATTGGGGGTTAGGGAGCATGAAGATTTTGTATTCAAGGTGGTTGAAGCGGGAGTGGGAGTCAAGGGTTTTTTTTTTATCTAACAGATGACTGGCATGCTACGCGGCAGCAAAAAGGGAATGGGATGTAGACTTAAACTTTTTTATTTAACCGTGCATAGCAAAAAACACACTGTCATTTCTCATTACTAAACAACAGAATAGGGAGATTGGGAGGGACTCAACAATATTTGTCGAGACTAGAAGGGGGAGCATTGCATTTATGAAGTCGTTCTTTTGAAACATTTGGTTACTCAACGTAAATATATTGATTCATTCTTATATTGGTAATTGGTGATAAAGCATGTATAGAAATATGAGCTCCGTTTTTTCCTCTAAAATTTAACAAAGTTCTGAAAACAGTCACAACTGAACGAACAAGTTCACCATCGGTAACATCCCCTTGAGAGTGCCAAAAATCTTCCCAGTTTTCGGGCTAAACGCGAAAGCTTTATAGGCTTAAATGTTTATCTTACGACGCAGACCTGCATTCGAGCGATACGTGAGTCTAAAGTTGGGAAGAGTGAGCTTTTCCCGTTTGTGGATTCTTCTCTGATAGAAAGCGGAAGCTGTTCAGAAGAATCTCCCCCTAACCCCTCACAACACGACAGTAGCTGGCGGAAGAAAAGATATTTGCCACTAAAACCTCACCGCGCACAACTAAATTAAAAAAAAAAAAGGCTGGATTGGATCGAATTTGCAAATCTGCTAGTCATTGCTTTGTTGTGGTCCGTCCCGGTTCAATTTCGATTCCTACTTTATTGCTGTCCTGCGAATGTATGGGAAACAAGCAACAAAGAATCGGACAGCGTTTGAATACAGACTTGGCTTTGGACAATTAGGTGTCCTAGGTCACATGACCCAAATGCCTCATCTAACGGTCTACAATGATGTAAGCTCATTTTTTTTTTAAATTAGGACCTCACCGTTATTGTCTAAAGGCCTATTCCCCCCTTGAGTGTTTACGCAACTTTTGTGTCCTTTCAGATGTTAGTGGGAAACTTTGTAAATTCGGTAGCGCAAAAATTATCCCCAAGCAGTGGCGCACCCAGGGTAGCAGGAAGATGGGCAAAGGGGGCACCAGTTTAAGAGTAAAATTTGATTAATTTAGACAAATATCGCTTCGAAAAAATGCTGAAAATTGGCTTTTTAACGTTTTTAAGGCCGTATTTATTTGTTTTTCAGGGCACCGAGGGTCTAAAAGCAAACCCCTCCCTCCCTAGACCCCTTACCTAATTCTCGGACCCCATTTTGAATTCAAATTTTCTTCTCTTCACCCCCGTCCTTCCCCCGTATACAAAACTTTGGTACACCACTGTTCCCAAGTCTACAGGAGAAATCCCCTGAAGTAAACTTAGGTATTGATTCCTGAATGACGGCTGCAAGCAGCATAATCCCAACGTATGGCTACGCCCGGACATAGCGGCCACGTGTCATAAAGAATCCGACATTTTCAGCAAGTTTCTACAGCGTTAAGTGCGTTGTGTACCGAACTAAAAACATAGGGTTTCTGAAGACAGAATTCCACTGGAAAAATGTATTCACCCCTATTTCGACTCTTTGTTTTGACGATCTTGTCCATTGGGAGAAACTTTCGGTTATAATACCCTCGAGTGGTTCTATGAAATCGACAATTTATGTGTTTTAACACGAAACTCCTTTTCAGATTTAATTGATTGTATTATAATATTTGATTGCAAGACGCTGGATTGCTAAAACGTGCAAATTATAGATTTCGCAAGAGTGGCTTTCGGTGTGAGAATTTTAGTTTTCATTCTGTAAAATGATTCTGCGAAGTAATTTCGGTTTCGATTTCGATTATGCTTTCGATTTTAAGATGCTTACTTGATGGTTGTTCCTTTTCTGGAGTGGTTTGTTTTTCCAGTGCGGTATAGGACGGTATGCTAGCTCGGATGTTCTCAGGTTCATGACCCTGTCTAGGGACCACGGAAACGTAAAGGCAAACTACGCTTGTTTTTTCGCATTTAACAATTTTTCTTATCTACTTCCTCCCTGACGTACAAACCAAGACGCGTGAAATACTTGCCACCATCTGACACGTTAACTTTTCTGCCCTTTATTTGACTGCTGATTCCGGAATGTTCAAAGTGCATTTTAATGGGTCTCCCTTTAATTGACGAGGGAGTGATGCTTTCCCCAAATGGCAATAATTGGTGGGCAAATTCTGTGGCTCCACTTGACTGCTTTGCTGGTCTACAAGAAGAATGCCATGAATATGGATGGGGTAGAAAGCGAGGAACGCAAGAGCAATTAAAGCGAAGTGCAGCGCTAGCGAAGCCTGCGGTGGTCGTGAGAGCAACCTTTGTTGGGTTTGGGTTGAATGGGTTTGCTATGCCCCCCCCAAACCCCCCTTCGTAACCTCGTTTAGGGTTAAGTAATCAAAGCGATAGAATGGAAAGAGAGCATGTCACAAGATGGTACCTTAACGTTTCGATCAAGGTGTTGGGTGGTCGTGGTGGCTAAGCTGTGAAAGAGCTCAGCCTGATTGGCGGAATAAGTGTGTTTGATTGGCAAATGGAAGGGTAACCCTGGCAAAGTTCCTGTCAGAACTGAGAATCAGAAGTTGTGTGAGACAATGCCTGGCCCCTTCAGCACTTAGGGGATTCATTATTTCGGTATGCTGTTAGGAGGTTTTGCAGTTCGAATCCCGGGTTTTCCCTTCCCTAACTGTACAGGACTTCTTCCTGCGTCTCAACGTTTAGTAAGGTTGGAAACCGAACTGGTTCATCTCTTTGCGGCATTATCTTTACGTGTTTAAAGTTTCATATGTAAAGGTCATTAATTTTATGGTCGTCAATTTTACGTTCTCTGAACTTGAAGAACGTGCTTGTGATACGTAGACTGTACCTTCAGCTCACGTACGTATTATTTATTACTCTTCAACTTTTTTCTTTAATCTACCTCGTGTGTAGTAAAGGTCTCGAACGTGGTTTACAAAATATTACCTTGTGTTTCAGCAAAAAACAAATGCCCGACAGAAAAATCACAAAAACACTTCGAAAAAAGGCAGCATCTAGGAAAGATTTCAGCATAAGAAAGCGTCGACTGTGGCTACGGCATGTTTGCCATAATCGACCGATTTTGTGACCCTCGTCCCAGTCTTTGACAATTTTCCTATTTGCCATCCGACCGAATTTAGTCTGTCAAGCTCTATATCGACACTGTGTACATTTACCGGTGTTCCAACCTCGCTGTTTTCTTGCTGTGCTGCCTTCTTGCTGTGTCTGCATACATCTTAAACAGGACGGAAAGCCATTGACTCAAGATGAGTTAAATAAATACGGATGCAAACCTATTACGTTGCCTTTTGGCTTACATGTCAGTCTGCCTGACCGGGGGGGGGGGGGGGGAAGACCTCGGCTTTTGATTTCAAAAGTCGTGGTTTCGATTCCCCGCTCAGACAGTCCGACATATAAATCCAAACGGCAACGTAAATAGATTTGCATCTGCATTCATTTATACATATAACATCAGAAACTACTGCTAATGATAAATGCATTTTCTGTAGATTTCTGTAGGTTGACCCTATGGCCACTATGGCAGGAGGGATTGTGGCAAACGGGTGGAAGGGCCAGTGAGACAGGAAGAGAGAAGTTATTCTAGTAGCTTTTTTTCTACTATGGCTCAACAATAAGAACGTTTGTCACTGTGAAATTTCGGCAGAGTGGGTTTAAAACAATATCCACGTGTGAGCGTGTAATTCGACAAAGGTGAAAAGTAGTACGCAAGAATATTGTAGCGGTGCGTGAAAAATCTGACGTTTTTGGTGAATGCGTTTAAAGCACAACACTTGCCCACCCTAGAAAGCTATGGGTGTTTTCATAAGGCTAGTACACAATAGTATACTGAGACCAGATTGCAGAAGCAAATGGTTTATAGCAGACTGAACGACGTGGTAGATTTTAATACCATATCTCCAAAGAAAATGCAATAAATTTAATGTAAGCAAAGAACTAGTTCATAGATAAAGATATTAAAAATCGTTGGGCCGAAAATTTACTACTGAGGAGGCCTGGAGGACACATCGTACCAACTAGATTACAAACAACGAAGATAAATATTGTAATAATACGTCTGAAGTTGAACTTGCAACTTTTCACTGCTTGTCGGGAAGGGAATAATCTCAGTTCTAAATCCATGAAGAAAAATCTTCGGTAGATTTTAAGATCATCAAATTTGTAATAACTATAGCAGCATAAGTAACAAGGCAGTTCATCGATAAACTCAATGAAAAGAGTTGAGCCAAGAACTGGCCCTTGAGGAACACCTCAGAGAGTACCAGACCGACCATACTAAAAAGCGAAACTCGTAATAATCATCTGAAGTTATGCTTTTAACCCTATGTTGCATGGCGTTGCATTAAAGCAACACGCCACTTCTCGGTCAAAACACAGAGTGAAAGATGCAACGCGAGCTTTGTAAGGGGTCCCCCGGGACCCCGAGCACAGCGATCAGCAACAGCACAGTGGTCAACATCCCCGTCTCCAAACTAATGAATGCTGGCTCAAACTCACGACTGACCCAACTACCATGGCAGTTAAAAAAAAGTAACAGAAATTTATTCATGTAACAGAGCGTTAACGTTTCACAACTGTCTTTTTGTAAAGTAAGTTGTAATATTAAAGGGCAATTACATCCATTTTGACATGCATGTTTGACTTTTGGATCACTTACACGATAATTAAACACAAGAATTGCGGTAAGAATACGTTACGTACGTCCGATACAACAATTTAATTACTGCATCACCAAAACACGACACGGAGGTCGCCATTGTTTTGCCGGAACGCGCAGAAATTAATGCCGACAGACGGATCTCTTCGATTTCGATTCGCAGCCAATTGAGATAGCTGTATTGACTGTGAGGACCTCAAGCGTCTGACGGCCTTTGCTGGCCACTACACTGCCGGCCAGCTAAGGCCGTCAGACACTTGAGCTCCTAACAGTCAATACAGCTATCTCAATCGGCTGCGTGTCGAAATCGAAAAGTGACATCTGTCGGCATTAATTTCTGAGCGTTCCAGCAAAACAATGGCGATCTCCGTGTCGTGTTTTGGTGATGCAGTAATTAAATTGTTATATCGGACGTACGTAACGTATTCGTACCGCAATTCTAGTGTTTAGTTATTTTGTAAGTGATCCAAAAGTCAAACATGCATGTCAAAATGGATGTAATTGCCCTTTAAGTCTAAATCAATGAAGAAGAGCACAATGGCAGCTTTTTCTTCATGTTTTTTTTTTTCGAATTACAACTTCGTTCCTTTCTGAGACGCCTTGAACGATGACTGCTTGTTCAACCTTTCAGCATGGTGCTTCCACTACTCACGTCCTTCTTGACCCATCTCTTGAAGAGGTCGACTTTGCTGCCAAGAGTTGTCCTGTGTGAAAACATGGAAGTGCCCTCGACACCAAAAGACGTGGCTTTGGAGGATAAGTCAAGATGGAGGTTTGGGGTAAATCGACTGCCTTGCTGTTGACATTACGCCATCATTCAAGTGGAAAGAAGAAAAGAAATGCCATCATGATTGTTTTTCTTGCAAAAATAACGGCAGTCCAACCATTTCTTTAATGCAACACTGCTTATATGTTTTATTACGATAAAACTAGACGCGTCAGTGTTGTGCCCCATTTTCAAAGAACTCTTGACAAAGATAAATAGGCTATTAAGCCATCTACTTATTTGTGTGTTCAACACTTTAATCTTTAATAATTACTCGTGATATGGCACATATTGGCATACCCAACGCATGAATAATTAGTATCAAAACATTACAAGAAAAACTTGTTTGGCCATGCACCTTTCCTGTTTGGCCTTGGTTTAAGTAAACCTTACCCTAACACGTTTTTGTTTACTTACTCCAATCTAAAGGAGGCCAAAAACCAATATTGGCATGAGATGGTTTTTTTTTAAAGTACTAGAAGATGAATCTCTTCACAATTACCATAGGGAATAGAGCAAAAAAAAAGAGGTAATGCATTTGCAGTTGAAGCGGCGTAATTTTAAAGTTTAACATTGTTTAAGCAGGACGGAAGTCTAGTAAGGGAACGGGAAATCCCTAGACAGAACCAGGAAACTTATGGACCAACGCAGGCTGAAAGATCGTTTGTCATAGTCAGAATAAATCACGTATTTCCTGGAAGAGTTAGGTAGTTAGTCTCTCAACTGCCTAGACCGGAAAGGGATTTGGTAGGGCTCACTTTTCAGTTTGCTGACGTATAGCTCTCATCGACTTAAGTTTAAAAATAGCTCGGTTGGTTACTCTCATCCATCACGACCGCCATACCCACGGTGTGAAGCCACAGCTTCCTTATATGTAAAGAGGCTTAACGCTCGCTTTCGATCAGCATGCCAGCCGCTTCGCTCAAAACCGTCAAAAACTGCCGCGTTAATCAATACCTCATAGCATTGATTAGTGTTAGCGGGATCCATAAGGACTTGGTAATCTTCTCATTATTAGATTTCCAGCGTTGCGACTCTAAACGAACATTATTTTACGATAACGGTTACTATCCTTGAAGTCTTCGGTCGATTTATTGCTACGTCAAAGGGTCGTTTAATACATTTATAATAAGAATAGAAAATGCCTTAGTGCAATATACAGTAAATACACGCGTACCTTGCTTCTTCGTCTGTTTGAAATACATGCAATTTAACCTCCGGAGTCTTTTTTTTTTTTTTTACGTCGAGTAGACAAAGAGGTACAGTTTCGGTAAAAAAAAAAAAACGCCCTTTTTCGTTATATCGAGGGTCGTAACACAACCATGAAGAAAATCAGATATCTCGAAAACTACTGGACGGATTTTCATGAAACAAAAACTGAACTGCTTATTAGATTGTCTACTGCATTTCTACCCTTATTAAATACTACGTTAACTGACTGAAAATAATTGGCCGAGCGAGAAAAACTTAATATCTGATGACATCTCGAAAACCAGTGGAAGGATTTTCATGAATTGCATATTATAATTTTCTGCGGAATATTGCATGTCATACGTATATAAATATAGCATATATCATAACAATTAATCCAGTTTTTGTTTTGTTCAATTTTATCCAGTAATTTATGAGATATATTATTATTATCAACTCGTGCTGCTCGCTCGGCGAATTATATTTGGCTATACTTACCATTACATGTAATACGTATAGAAATATAGCTGATAGCATAATAAGCAACCCAGTCTTTGTTTCATTCAATTCTGTCTAGTAGTTTTCAAGATATCGGCATTTTCGTTCAGAGTCACATACATTAATCCTGCTAGTTTTTCCGTATAACGAAGGCGTTTTTTTTTTACCGGAAATGTACATAGCATGAAGCCATTGTTGTTAAACTTGAATCATATAGTGTTAATGCAGTGTTTTAAGTTTAAAATCCGCGTATCACGTGTCACCAGTACCTTTCACAGTTCAGCCCGCATGAATGTTTTTTTTTGTGGATTGCTCACAGCGCGACTGGTGGTGGAATCGGAGGCTAAGTGGTTGACGCGTCGAATTTCTGTTGCCAAGCCCTATTTGGAGCGCAGCTCCGCTATGACGACACTCCAATGCAATCTTAGACCTCACATCACGCAAAAACCACAAGGACTATCCAAACCAAACTTTGCATGCAATAGCACGGGAGTCTGGACAAGGTTTATCAAAAGAAAAATCCGGAATCGGACATGGGGTTGAGGAACCATCAGGGTGACAAAATGGACCAATAGCAAGAGCCAAAATCAAAACAACAACAAGGCGCGAAGCCGTTTCTAGCTGTTCAAGACATCCGATTGTTAAAAGATTGATTGTTGATGATAAACAGGCGGCGTTAGGCGGTAATAAATCAAATTCAAGATATCTTTACTTTTCGTCGACCGATTTGGACGTTTGAATACACCATTTTCACGGTTTTTCACCACCTGTCCAATGGCCCACACCCCAAGCAGCTGTCTCTTATTGTTTAGAAATTACAACGCCAATCCGATCCGATCCGAATGACAGCCAAACTGCAAAGAAAGCGTAGCCCGCTCCATTATGTCGACAGTGGAACTGATGACGTCCCTAGTAACATAATTATGAGGAAACCACGGTGAAGCAGAACTAAGGAACATCTCATCCTTTGTCCATCTACCTCTCTGCCTACCTGTCTGCCCTCCTGTACGAACGAAAACTTTCGAAACCGCGACCGCATCCGATTCATTTCAGTTGTTCAAACTTTCCATATCGATTCAATGTCCTATTTGTGGAGGGAAAGCAATAACATGGTGACAGGGTTTCGGGGTTATGGAAGCAAGATGATCAATCCATTGTTGCTAATTGTTTCACACATCGTGATTAGGCAACATGCCAACCAACTATCTTGAACCACAAGAGAAGGTTAATCATAACAAGAGGGCAAGAGATATCAAGCGTGACATACCAGAGTGGCATACCAGGACGACTGTGTCTCGCTGATATTTCAATTAATGCTGAGGTCCGGGTTCAGTTAATACCCTGTGGTCCAGGTCTTTCATTTAATGTTTAAAGAGCATTGCTACGACAAGTTGAACTGCCTTACTACGCCAACTCTGGACCAAACATACCAAAATTTACGGATTTTTTTATGTTTTTGTGTTTATACCTATTTTTTTTTTTAACTGTGAAGCTTGTGTAGCAAAAGAACGCACCCAAGCAGGTATCCCCAGTCTAAAAAACAGTAGCCACACGCCACCAGTGAGGGAAAACTCTGCACCCACATATTATTTTATATTTAAAAAAAAAAGGAAGAAAACCTTTCGACTGTATGTAGCCGTCTTGTAAGAAAACACTGAAAATAAAACATCAAACACAATAGAACTGCGGTTGGACTAGTCAAGCATTTAAAACATGTTTAAAACTTTGTAGGAGAGGCATTAGGATACAATTGACAACCAGCTCAATATCACACTAGGAAATGTAAGTATCTTTTTTTTTAGCATTACTTAAAACTGAATCCATGCTTTGATTACTAATCTGGTGGAAAGATATTTGTAATATTGTCACAATTCAGAGTAATATAAGATAACTACAGTTTTTGTTAAATGGTGTTCATTTAAATAAAAACTATTAGTTTCTGTAGGTCGCCATTAATGACATCAATTTTTTTTTGCGAATTAAACTGGATCAGCCGTTATTGCTCTAGAATTGTGACAGTCTTAAACGTGTCTTCTAGCCAGACCCTATTCATCAAGAATGATTCAACTTATTAATCTTCAAAAAGGTTATTCACATTCTTAATGATACGCTTTTCTGGTGAGTGCTCTACCTGGGATTTTTTTTTTCTAAGTACTAGAATCACTCAACCACAGTTCTATGGTTTTAATGTAGTTTTAGCCCAGATGTTTCGTACTGATAAGGCGTGCAAACCAACCGACGGTTTTGCTAAAAAAAATTTTTAATGATCAGGGTCCGCACGAGACCAACCGCAAAAAAAAAGCAAGCACTTTCAAGGATTTTTCTTAAAAAACAACATAATTTTTCAAGGATTTTTCCAAGACCAGTACAATTGTTTCAAGGACCTTTGATTAATCAACAAACATGCCAAAGAAAACTGTCGGCAAACAATGAAATGTTCCATGTTATAATCGTACACGTGGCTAAAAAAAACCGCAGCGGAAAACAGCCAATGAAAAAAAGCTGGAGAAAAAAAGCCGGAGAAAAAATTCTTTTCTGGTTTTAAGGAATTCTTAAGGAATTTTTAAGGAAAAATACTTTTTTTGTTGATTTTTTTCACATTGGCTTTTTTTTTTCAACCTACATTCGTTTTAATAGCCTAGTAAACAACTGATTAAAACTCGTAGAGCAACAGACTTTAACAGGTTATAAACAGGACAGAAAGCCAAATGGGCTCGAAAAGTGTTAAATAAATACGGATCCAAACCTATTTACGTTGCCTTTTGGACTTAAATGTCAGACTGCCTGAGTGGGGAATCGAACCCACGACCTTTGAAACCAAAGGCCGGACTTCTACCGCTCAGCCATACTGGTTTCAAAAGTCGTGGGTTCGATTCTCCGCTTAGGCAATCTGATATTTAAGTCCAAAAGGCAACGTAAATAGGTTTGCATCCGTATTTATTTAAGACGTTAACAGACAAGCTCAACAACATTTTCCGGCAAGGTTGCAAGTTTAAATTGTAAGTTTATCGTTCATTTGCCGATTTAAATTATGACGAAATATTATAATTTCAAGGACCTTCAAAGCCATAGCTAACAATTTTAAGGAATTCAAGGCCTTGAATTTTTTCTTAAGAAATTCAAGGCCTTGAATTTTTTTCTTAAGCAGTTCAAGGACTTCAAGCACCTTGTGCCAACCCTGAATAACTGATCTTGGGGGTTTTCCATGACGTGCGTGGATGTGGCGCCTTTAAAAAAAATACGCGCTGCATTAGACCTAAATTCGTCTTGCTGGGTGAATGTTTTCTGTTTGGCTGATCCCGTCTTTTGCCTCTGGACAGGACAGCTTTTGAATGCGGTCGATCAACAATTTTTTTTTTTTGTTGCCGCCTCCAAAACTGCTTGGCTCCTATTCAGTGGTAAGAATGTCTGTCCCCTGTGACATCCAAGAAGGCTTTGCAAGCATCCCTGCCTTAAGCCGATGACAGCTGGAACGAGGTTTAGGTGGCACTCGTTTGCCCTCAATAAGCACACCCGTCTCAAGCATGGGATTAGGTGTCTAAAGCCTCTGAACATGTTATTCTTTAAGATGAAAATGCTCCCTGCCTCCCTCTGTAACTTCGACCGTATTTTATCCCGTTCATTTCTGTGGTGATGATGCATATTAGGACACCAGGCTTCCTAATATGGACAAGGTAAAGTAATACAATAAAACTAATAAAGCCCTTACTCTGAATTCTGAAGCGTTGCAAAGTGGGTATGGAGAACAACGTCAAAATATCTCCATTATAAGATGCGTCTTATTTCGGTCGGTACGTTTTATTGCGTTTGGCCCTTCGTCGCGCGCCATGTAGGTTTTAATTTCATTCCGTTTCGTGCTTTAGTCGAAATCTGACAAAGGCTAAGGCAGCCCCCGTTTGTCCTTCACGCTCCTTTCAACTAACTATGTCCGTCTTTCCAGTCCATAAACTCCTTTTATTGTTGCTAGCGCTCGCTAGCTTTAATTGGCCTTTGTTGTGATGCAACAAACGAGTCCTTAAGTTAATTAGCATAATTTAGTTGTTGCTAAACTGTACTTTTGCTTATTACTGTAGTTGCCTTTGTTACTTTTACCTAGGATGAGTGCTAGAAATCCTTTTACCGTTACCAAGATATTACTTGTTATGTGGAATAAGATGTCCTTTGACGTTCACGTAAAGTGGTGGCAACCGACTATGTCTATGGACGCACAAGCAGGTAATGAATATGTGTTGTTTTCAGAGCGATAATTACCAGAGTTGTTGATAATTTCACGCTTTCCTTGAATGGCTACAACGTCATTGATTATGCGGTAATTATCTAGATTAGGGGCTCCACGACAAATCATTTAATTTTTGTACTAACCGACGCTCAAAAAATTATTTAAAAGACGTAAAATGCTAGTTACAGACACGCTAAAGCTACGGCGGTGGCAGCCATACTGTCAGGTGTTAGATTCGGGAAGCAGGGTAGCCGTAAACCCCGATTTTCACAACAACAAACGTTGCGGAAATTTTTCTTTCGTTGTTTTATTATTGTCAGTTTCGTGTGGTTTTGTTGTTATTGTTAGTTAGGTTAGGTTAGGTTGGTTAGGTTTGGTTAGGTTACGTTTCCGTAAAATTTTAGTGAGGTGCAAATCAGGTTTTCTGGCTACCCTTCTTCCCTCACAATATGGCTGTCGCCGCCGTAACTTTAACACGTATGTGACTAGCATTTTCCGTCTTTTGAAATTTTTTTACAACCATACACCCTTTTTCCCCGGATTTTGTGATGCGAAATGGCGTTAGGATGAAGAGTAGCGTCGGTTAGTACAAAAATTAAGTGATTTGGCGTGGTGCCCCTAATCTAGATAATTACCGATTATGCATAGGTATTTGGTATACCTATAATATCCCTACAATGACGAAAGTAAAACACCGAAGAATTTACATGATTATAACGCAAAACTACCAACAAAATGTGAACATATCTGGTTCACGAACACTCATATCTGGTTCACGAACGTCTTTTGCGTCCTCAACGTTCTGAATTAAATACGGCCTCAAGTCGGGGGTTTTCTTTGGTGGTCAATAGTTTTTGCCTTTTTTTTTTACAGTGTCCCTCTCTTGCATTTCGAGTTCTAGGCCCGTGGTCGATTCCAACCTAAGCTACCCTAAACCTCTAACAATGGTAGCAGAGGGTAATGAGGACCAGAACTATCGTGGACAGTGTTCATGAGTAAAGCCGCACTTTAAACTTGCCAAGATGGTGCTTACCAAACCTCAAGTTATTTACAACACGGTGTATAAGCTCTCGACAGCATCTAAAATTGTGCAACAAATACCTTACCTAACGCCAATAAAAGCCAGTTCAATGCTTTATCGTGAAAACTTCGTCAACCCTATCTGCCAAACTCTCATTCTTTATCAACATGATTTGAAAACGTTGAGTCAGCTTAACTACAACGAAATAGTGATATAAAACTCACTGACCATCAAACTACCACTATTACCGGTAACAGTATAATCTTTATGACAGACACGTCAGCAAATGTCGACAAACGAGGCGAATTTTCTGTAGAACTTTGTCAGAAACTGAGCCTAAGATCTGCTGAACCTCAAGCAAAATAACCCTCATTGGAAACTTAATTCCCATAATATCCCATAATTCCCATTATCTATCTAACGCACAACTGAACGATGCAGCGTGGTTATGACGACTACACCGACTAACTTGTTGCCGGTCAAGGGGGGAAGCTAAATTAAATTCAAGTTTATGGATCTATTCAACCCCCCTCAGAACGAACCAGTGAGAATTCGAGCCAATCGTCATCAAATGCTGAGCTAATCCAGTCCACACAATTGCCAGTCCGAGTTATCGAGGACAATGCTGAACAGACTTCGGGATATCCTTACAAAGCTAATAACAATAAAGCTCCAAGCAAAAGGGCAACTAAACGTTTACAGAGAGTTATAGGTTTGAGACCCCTACTTATAAGTGCGGGGGGGGGGGAGTGTGCCTCAAATAGAAAACCTAAGACCACATCAGTGCAGGCTATACAAACCTTAAATCAAGATCCGACCGGAAGCGATGAAACATCCAGGTATCCGAAATCTCCTCCAGGGATCAAGATTTGCTGGGATCGAACATTGAGCTACTGGCTAATAGTCCTAAAAACAAATTGATTGTCCAGTGAACTAAAAGGCTTAGTGGTTCTTCAAGCCACAGTCCAACTACTCCATGGCGCACTAGGCATGCTCTGTTTGCGCACTAGGCATGCTCTGTCTGAAGACGTAAAATACATTATTGGACGTGAAAACGCGTTGACATATCGTTTCCAACGCTCGGCTACCCTAAATTCCTAAGAAAATCAGGCGTAATATAGCAAAAAACAAGGACTGAACTGATCCTGCTGAGAATTTGATAAACTTACATCATTAGGCCGTCCTTTTCACTAGAAAATGAACTAAAAATAAAGAGTCGGCTCTTGCATCGTGAATCTGTCCACCAGCAGCATTTTTCGCCTGAGCTATAGCATTATTTGTGGTTTTTTCGAATGTTTTTCGGTCTTTTATTATCACCCTTTTCGCACACGCTAGCATATTCTGCTCTTTTGGTACGGCGGTATGCCGCTTGCCACGACTTCTATTTTTTTGTAAATGATCTATTATAATTGTCTAGGGTCCAGTGAGTTGATGATAAAAACTGACGATCATTTGAGCTATTAAGGAGCGTTAACATAAGGAGATTAGCCCCGAGGTGGAGGAGAGCAGACAACGAGACGGACAATTTAGCTGGAGAAGTCTAAGCGGAAAACCCATTGTCTTTGACATGCTACAATCGACATGAGCATGACAAAAATTGATAATTTGCTTTTAGAGAGCACGAACCCAAATCAGGGTTATCTACCCAAAAATAGAGGATTAAAAAAATGTTAATGGGCTTCAAACAATGCCTCTGATTCACTGCAATTTCGGTGGACTTCGTATACTATGCTTGGTCGCGCAGATGTGGTCTTGTTAGCTGGCTAGAAGTTTTGTCTTGATACTTGAGTGGGTGACTACCTGGGAATCCGGTTGCTGCAGACATAGGGCCTTTGTGCTTCGTTGGGCAGATGACCGGAAGCACTTAACGCTCACTAAAACCCTTGGACCTCTTTGGTTTTTTCTTGGTTGAATTGTTTGTAAATTCGATTCTGAATCACTTTATGTAAGTCTAAGGGATTTTATAAGGTGTAAGTAAATTCTGTGGGCGTTTTGCGGGTATTGCTGGCTGGCTTTGTTAGTTTGTTTCGTGTCAGCGCACCAGAGTGCATGGCTTTGGGCCATTATATTCGTCAATAGACCTGTAAACCTGTTTTGTCTTTGTTGATTTTGTTAATGAGCAAGTTGAAAGAATCCATATTTCCGGTAAAAGCTTAGTTTTGAACCAAATGACGATATGTGTATTGGTAATTTCGTGGACAGTCGTAGGTTCGAAATTGGTAGCCTGATACGATAGAGAGACGTATTTACTTCGCAGATGCGGGCTTCCAGAGTCGAGTTGAATTGTGTCAAGGATGGTTCAGTAAACAGTTATGTCGATTATGGCATGTCAAAAATCCTGGGTTTTCCGCTTGGATTTCTTCAGGTAAATTGCCAGTATCATTGTCTGCAGTGGGGCTGATGACCCGGTTTGGTTTCGACTCCTATAAATAAAAACAACAACAACAAACTGTGAATAGTCACTGCATGCACGGTCGTTGTTGCATGCTTATTGATTGTTACATACCGATGAGCTGCACCCTCTATTCTGGTCTCCGGGAGCGCTTTTACCCGCTGAACTTGGATGTGGTGGCCCTTTTGGGTGTGCACCCTCATACGGGGTCACGCAATGACAGGCGTTTGAGGGCAGTAGTGGCCTTTTCGGAGGCGACTGGTCGTTTCGGGCCAGGTCAATTGTGTTAGTGTTAAGGTGCGTTTTGTTGTATTAAGTTTGATTTGTGGTTGATTTGTAGGGCAGATGGCCTGTGGAAGGCTACCGTCCTTGAAAATAAATAAAAATAAATAACCTCGGTAGATGAACTACAATTACTTGCAAGAATTTTAACTACAATGTGCGCCCTTTTTAAGTTAAAGATACT
>JAHWFP010047128.1:26249-38513 GCA_023313725.1 Lithobius niger | reverse complement strand
ATAATCGGGTTTCACCAATTAATCTTTTTCCACATGAAATTTTAATTTCTTGTTAGCACCCACTGTAAATAAGTTACGTCAGATGAAATAGCAAATTGAAACATAAAGCTTATAAGTTCTTTAAAGCTTCTTTGACATTCATTTTTTTGAATCTTGTTTCCTTGTAGCACACGACGCCGGTCTCGTGACTCTGCAAGTGGCCTGCGAAGGCTTTGTGATCTCAAACTCAGTTTTATTTGAATACAAAATCAGGGACAATTCTTCATCATCAGGGAAAGCAGATAATTGGCTTGTTTTAGATGGTAAGCATTTTTGTTGGCCTAAGGGAATATTCCACCGAATAGTTTATGGACATCTTCGCCTCTAGGCGTGAAACTACAGTGTAAATGTGTAGAAATTTTTCACTTTTTCTTTAACTAGCTCCGGTAGAAATTTGGACGTCGTTCTTTCCGTTTGTGTGTGTGTGAAAACTATTTATTTTAGGGTGATAAAAATTAATTAAAAGGTTCTTGTGAGTGGTGCTAAAAAAATGGCACCGCCATGCAGTGTTTTGTGTTCTTTATTTTTAATTCACGATTTTTCTGATTCTCTTTCATGACCTACCCTTAGATTCGTTTCAAGGCGGATCGTGTGACTAATAGCTTGTGCTGATAGGGGCATCGGCTCCAGGAAGTGTTTGCTGAAAGCATTGCTATATGTTGGAAAATTTTTTCTAGTATATGGATTAAAAAAACGTTTCATGTGCTAAGGGAAAAAAAAACCCATGCATTTGCTCTTGCGAATCATGTAATTAACTTTTAGCAGCCTTGTAATGGTGTTAAAAATACGAAAACACATGTTACTGCGAGAGTCGTGATCACGGAAAAAAATTACCAAGAAAAAAATTCACTAATTCCGCAAATTTTCGACAGTGTTTGGAGGACGATGTAATTCTACTCCCAGCTGTCTTCATCAGACAGTGTCTTTGTGTGATAGATCACATCAAATCTTCAGTTGTCCGTTGAATCTCGTCAGAATCTGTGATGATATCACCAAGTTGCTTAAAAAGTAAACACTTACTAGTTCAGATCCACTAATGGAAACAGTCACAGCAACGTCATCACTACTGCATACATGTACAATGAAGAACCACTTCTTAACATTAAAAGCGTACAATTCTTTGCTGCTCCATCAGTGCAGATGTCAAATAGAATAGTCCTAAGGAAGCAAAAGTACGATCATCCTTGTAGCCAGTGCAATTAATATTCCAGCAGCGAGACATGGCTCAGCTTAGGTCACACAAAAGGTCATCAATTACAATGTGAATAGAGAAGGCAAAAACAACCATTTATGCCCTCGCTTCACATCCTCTACAAACAGTAAATAACCAGGATACACCCATTTCATCTAACAACAAGGGATTGGTGTAGTACCGTAATACCATATTGGGCTAATGCACCATTTTATACCATATTGGGCTAAAGTCCAGTCATTTTAGGTGAAAACATCAAACTAATTGTAAAAGAAATAAAGTAAGATTTTTTAGACCTGGAATAATATCCCCAACAGCATATGTGAAAGCCGTCATATGGGCCGCCATCTTGGTTTTATTCACGAAATCTGTTATATGCATATTTTGCTCCGATTAACTTAAAAAATATACCAAACAGAAAGTGTTTGGTGCCAGGAATCATGGGAAGTCATCTGGGTTCCTTAACGTTTCATTTATTACAAAATGTTAATAATGAAGATGGTTAGGCTACGGTACGAACGTTATAGTCTGGAAGAAATTTGAGTGAACCTTGCACAGAGGGGTTTAAAGCATTTATTGCTGGACTTACTCAAAAGGATTTGCACCGTAAGATTATGTAGGGTGCCAAGCTGAAAACCTTGGCATTATAGATGGCGGACAAAATGGCACCCAATCTAAGCTCTATTTTTGCCATGTTGTCCTATTAGCCAAAAACCATTAGTGGTACAGAAAAATGGTTGAGATAAAAGTTGTTTGCAATAGTGTTCTCTATAATCAAGAATTTATAGGGTTTGGGAGGAGAATTTGTGACTCTCAAAAGTCCCTATTGAAACACGTTAGATCGGTCCCCATTAGTTCAGTCCGAGTTTTCAGAGGGCGCCACGTGTTCCATCTGATAATTTTTGCTCATTTTTCAGCCCAAATCTAAAGTAAACTAAATTACAACTAAGGTAGGCTAAATAATAATTAAAAGCAAGCTAGTTTCGTTTAGTTTAGTTAAATTTTGGGCTAAAAACTGAATTGAAATACCCACATAAAACATATGGCGCCCTCTATAAACTAAGACTGAACTAATACGACTGTATCCAAGACGTTTCAGTATGGGTCTCAGTCACAAATTCTCCTCCACAACCCTATAAATTCTTGCTATAATGTATGTCCCATTACTTTTTTTCATATCTCCTACGGTTTTCGAGGAAAACTACCATTTTGGGCCGTTTTCACCCATTTGGGCCTATTTAATGCCCATAGGTGACTCAATTTGCAAACTTACAACTTTCCACCACTGTTGTGTGGTTTCTAATTCAGTTGTATTACTCATATTAGGTTCATTCAAAAGGTGGGAATGTCTTCTTTGCATCAAGTATAATTAAAATGGTGTACCATTGTTAGACACTGAGCTATACCCGTTTTTGTAGGGGTTGGTATCACAGTCACCATTCCATTTTTCGCTCAATTTCAGCTTTCAACTGCTATTCCGACGTTTCTAATTTAGATGAATGACTCCAATTAGGTTCATTCGAAAGGTGGGAATGTATTCTTTGCATCAAGTGTAATTAAAAGGGGCGACCATTATTAGAGACCGAGATATGTCTATTTTACTACTGGCTGGTATCACAGTCACCATTCGATTTTTTGCTCATTTTCTACTTTCAACTGATGTCCCGACGTTTCTAATTTAGGTGAATGACTCCAATTGGATTCATTCGTAAGGTGGGAATGTCTTCTTTGTATCAAATGGAATTAAAATGATTTATCACGGTTAGGGAAAACTCTACGCCCTTTTTAATAGGGGCTGGTATCACAGTCACCGTTCGATTTTTTTTGCTCATTGTCAACTTTAAACTGCTATTCCGATGTTTGTAATTTAGGTGGATGACTCCAATTAGGTGTATTCGAAAGGTGGGATTGTCTTCTTTCAAAGGAATCAAATTGGAGTCATCCACCTAAATTATAAACGTCGGAAACGTTAGAGTTGATAATGAGCAAAAAATCGAACGGTGATTGTGATACCAACCAGCCCCTAATAAAATGGGCGTAGCTCGGTTCCTAACACTGATAAACACTATTATATATCAGTTGAAAGTTGAAAATGAGCGAAAAATCGAACGGTGATTGTGATACCAGCCCCTAGTAAAACGGGCATAGCTCGGTCTCTAACAATGGTAGACCCTTTTAATTATACTTGATGCAAAGAAGACATACCCACTTTTCGGATGAACCTAATTGGAGTTATCCAACTGAATTAAAAACGACGCAACTTGTAAGTTTGCTAATTGAGTAGGCCCAAAATGGTCGTTTTTCTCGAAATCCGTAGAAGATGTGGAAAAAAAGTAATAAGACATACATTATAGAGTAAATTATTTCAAACAACTTATTTCAAAATTTTAAACAAACAAGAATTTCTCAACCATTTTGCTGTACCACTAACGGTTCTTGGATAATACGCCAAAATGGCAAATATTTTGCTTAGATTGGGAACCATATTGTCTGCCATCTATAATGCCCAAGGTTTTCAGCTTGGCACCCTACAGAATCTTAAAGTGCACATCCTTTTTAGTTAGTTCCAGCAATAAAATGCTTTACACCCCTCCATGCAAGTTACACTCAAATTTCCTTTGGACTAATAACGTTCTCACCTTAACTATTTTCATTATTAACATTTTGCAATAAATGGAACATTAAAGAAACCAGATGAGATGACGTCTTCACATGATTCCAGGTTCCAAACACTTTCTATTTGGTATATTTTTTAGGTTAATCGGAGCAAAATATGCATTTTACAGATTTCAAGATGGCGACCAATATGGCGGCTTTCCTATACTTTGATTTCTCTAGACTTCGGAATCTTACTTTATTTCTTTTACAATTAGTTTGATGTTTAACTTTTTTTGCACCTAAAATGACTGGACTACTAATGACCCTCTACTGTAAGCTTAACAAGCATATTGACGTCAACCAGGTCAAAAGTCTTGTATAGATCCAGTGAGGCAAAACACACTTTGCTTCTTCTGTCCATGTAGCTTCTTCTGTCTTTGTGTACAAAAGTTCTGTCTAGTGGAGTGACCTGGAATGAACCCAAACCGAGCTACTTCTGTAGCCAGAAAGGGTTTTATTTTTCCAATCTTTTAATCAGTAACCACACATTATTTGCTGAGAAGGACGTTGTCAACTTGCCACTGAAATCCTTCTGTGATTAACTGTAAAGCCTTAATAATCAGCCTTGTTGCTGATTGCAGGGATAGTAATAGTATTATTAATCATTTGAGCTGATAAGAAAGTTTGTTTAATACAATCATTAACACAAGAAGTAAATCGTACGGGCAAAACATTGTGTACCGCTCAGTATTACTGCCGTTGTTTCCCCAAAAGCCAAGGAGGCAATAGCACTTTTGATATCACACGGAGAACATTCAGCAAAGTCGTCATCCTCATTCAGTCATGAAATGTTATGCGAGTTAATAAGATGAGGCAACCAGTGCAACAGTTTCTCGTACCGATTTTTTCAGTGACTAGCAATTGTGTCTGTACGTTTTATTTCGCCAATCTCGTTCACTTCTGTCACCAGACACTCCTGTCTGTTTTTAATGAGGTGTCCTGATGCCGTCCTCTAGTTCTGTGATGTCAGTGCATTCCTAAACAGATGCCGCTTCTGTCAAATTGGTTTCCTCCTGCAGTCCTGTCCTGCAGTCCTGTGGTTGGTTTTCCTGCATCCTTCCATGCATTGAACACATCCATAGAAACTTATAAAATGATGAACTTCTTCATTCTACCCAGGGATGAGTCTACTTTCGAGATATGCTCGTTTTATGCTTGGCAGTGTGAAGCAGATATTAGCGTGAGATGGAGATAACAAGCTTCACATACCTGTTGTACATTTTCTCCATTGTACACACAAGGTTATCGGGAAATGCACCCAGGTTTGCAAAAACGTGTGCAAATGCCCACCTTGTGAAGAGAGCTTGCCGGAGTCAAGCTAACCTGTCAGGATGCAGTTCGATAACCTTCCTCTAAACACTGATGCAGAGTTTGAATTGCCACTAGCAGCTGTAAGCCACACTAACTTACAAATGGCTATAGCTTGCCATCCGATATACGTTCATTTATATAACATAAACTGTATTGTGAGCAGGACTGTTGGAGATCACATGATCAAGCCGCGAGATAGTAGAATGTGCTGAGCTGACAAAAGCAGGGATCGACCGAATCTAGCGAAACCAGATCCATACCGAACACCGAAGTTACGTACAAAGATGAAACAAGAAAGGGTTGTGTCATCTTGCCAGCGGCATTGTATTTTTTTTCTCACTGCAAAAGGTGTCAGTTGCTAAAATTTATTTCTAGTTGAAATAAAAGGAACCATCTGTATGCCTGTTTAGCTAAATAAAAATACAATTAAAAAAATTACATGACGAACACTGGGATTGAGTGAAACAAATAGGACGAGCGATTCGAACATGGCTGCTTTGCAGAAATGGTATCCTTCCAGTTTAGTCATGCCTTCACTTTGACATTTTCACTCAGTATTCGGTTTGCTTGAGAATTTTTCCCAAATCTGAGTACTGACCGAATACCCAGGATCCGGTACCGGACAATATACTGTCCAGACTCAATCGATCCCTAAACAAAACTAAAAGAATTAGCATCAAGAGGCAATATCACTACAAACCAACTCACATTCACCACTGAGATATTCAGGTTCGCCCATAATGTGCTAACTCTTTTTCGTTTCTGTACCGTTTCTGTTTCGTTTCGGCTTGTTAATTTCTGCATTAAAATGTCCCATTACAATGAGATAGAACATCACGAAAGTAACAAAAATAAACAAAAATCACCTTCACGACCTGGTAAAAAAGTCCCTTGAAATTTTCGTCGAAGCAATTAGTCGTTCACTTTTTTCAGCCCACAAAATGAAGCACAAGCAACCACAGTCACATTTACCGAGTCGTCACAAATTTAAAGGCTACTCAAATGACGTGTGCTAGGAATTACTGATATATGCCCAATATGCTAACAATCCCCACTGGGAGCCCAGTTTCCATTCAAGCTCCGGTCTCACTGGTTGATCAACGGAACTGAAGAAGGCTCCAGTAATGTTCATGAGGAAAACTTCCTACTTCACGAAGCGAAGGATGGCAAGGGATTCGATAGCATGTAGATGTGAGTCTCAGTGTGTTGGAAGTAAGAAGCACAGATGTTTTGTCCCACGCTCTCTAGTGTTTGAAATATTTTGCGTGTTGTGCAGTGCCGTTAAAGTGCTCTCCACGGCGGCTGCCGCCCCCCCCCCCCCCCTTGCTCTCGATCACAGCTTAAGTTGCCAAACTGTTTTCCTAATATGCACAAAACTGCAGTCATGGCACAGGACACAGTAAACCATCTACGACGTTCTCTCAATCCTGATTGCATTCCGCAAACTGGGTCAGTTGGGGGAGGGAGAGTAGTAGGATGTGGAGGCAGTGGGAACTAAGTGCACTGCTTGGAGCTGTCAAACGTGCGTCTGGTGGGGTAACGATGAGATGGCACCACCGGCGGAGTAGTGCGGGGTGCTGGGCTACGTGGAAGAGGTCCAGGGCTGGAGGGGAGAGATCTGAAACCTCTTCATTTCTCATTATGTTGGAACCCTTGCGGAGCAGCTCCTTAAGGTTAGGGGGCTACCACAAGAAACATTGGACTCCATTACTAGCAAAGCCTTTCTGAATGCACTCACTATTGCCCGGCACATATGTCAACTTGTGTTGGTCTACCATCTACTACGTAAGAGCGAGTAACAAGAGGCAGCATGATGGTGGTAGCCCATCAGAAATGTTAACATATGTTCCGGCCACAGCATTGAGTGCGTCATGAAAGCCTTTGCTAGTAATGGAGTCTGATGTTTCCTGCGGTGCCCCCCCCCCCCCCCCAACCTTGAGAACGAGAATGTCGAGGAGTGGTTTACTGTGTCCCGTGCCATGTCTATATTGGGGAGACAATTTGGCAACTTCAAGTAAGGATTCGAGAGCATGTGTGGGCCACCTGCTGTGGAGAGCACCACAATGGTATTGTATAACATGGAAAACGTTTCTAATATCTGAGCTTCTCACTTCCAACACTTTCAGAGACTCACATCTATATGCTCTCAAAGCCCTTGCCATCCTTCTATTCATGAATCAGAAAGTTCCCCTCATGAACATTGGAGCCTCCTTCAGTTCTGTTAATCAGACAGTGAAACCGGAGCTTGCATGGAAACTGGCCTCCTACTGGGACTTGTTACCATAGCAGGTGTACATCCGGGGTTCATAGCAGGCAAGTTGTTTGAGAAGCTTTTAATTTGTGATGACTCGGAAAATGTGACTGTAGTTGTTTGTGCTTTGTTTTGTGGGCTGAAGTCACTATTATTCGTTCTTACATGGAAAGTTCAAAGAAACTCTCATCTTGCCTCGGGAGGGGTGGCCAAAAGTATGGGAAAAGACTGAACAAGCAAGACCCACATGATTTATGCCAGAGATGTAGGGTTTGTGATTTTGGAAGTTATAAGTGTGCGGAACTCTGTTCGATGATGGATCCTGATATCATTGCGACGATCAAAGCAACGTTGACCGAATCGAACAAAAGAGCGGATCGGAGGAAGAGGGGGGGGGGATTGAGGCTTAATGGCGCGTCGACAACGTGGTCATTAGCGCCAACCTCAGTCACAGTGCAGTGGTCCGGGAGGAAGAGGGCTAAATTGCACAGATGTTATTGAATGGACAGTTCTCACTCATGTGAAAGGAATTAAGTTGGTGTACTGAGTTAATTTCAATTTTCAAAGTTCATATTTTTGCATGGAGGTGATTTCTAAAAGGAAGATGAAATCCCTAAACATTTATATTGTTTTAATGCCGGCAGCGGGCACATATTTCCTCATCCCAAGGAGCTAACCATTCTCTTATTATCTTTTTAGATGTTGTACAGTTTTTTTTTTGTTTTTTTTTGTAGCTTTTGTGTGTTTGTTGCATCAAATGCTTTATTTATTCATTTTTTGCAGAAAATATGTTCAAATATACTTTAATGGAACGTTTGGAACAAATGGAGAGCAAACTGTGCTTAAAGTCCGATAGCAGGGATGTGGTAAGTAGCGATTTCCATAACAAATGGTTAAAAGAAAATATAGCAAATAGTACGTTGAAAGTATAGCGGATGTTTATTTTTTGCACCCATTTTTCTAGGCTCTCAAGGGTGAATCTAGAATGTTATCTTGGATCACCTTGATGAGAGGTGCTGGGTGATTTTTTTCAAAATTGTTGTGTGTTTTTCCAACATTGCCTGTAGGTTTCGACCAGTTTGACAATTTTAGCCATTTTGATTGCTCTTGAAGGGGAACACCCCTTAGACTTTCTCTTGGATCTCCCATTGGTTCTCGTGGGATTCTGCTCTTTGTATCTTTTTCAATTTCCACTTGTCACTGCCCATCTTGAGCCTGCAGTGTTGCAAAGATATTCAGATTCACTAACTGTATAGTTCAGGCAGAATGGTCATTAGTATAATGTTTGATGAAAACAGTAAAAAAAAAGTGTGCATTGTTAATACCAGAGAGTTATTAATCTAGCATTCAAAAGAAAATTATATTTGTTGAACAGATGCGCCGCAATTAAGCTTTTGGATTCCATCCAAGTCCTTCATTATTTAAATGCTTTTCAGACAGTTAGGCCAATTAAGTAAAGCGAAAGTGTAACACATTACTTTTTATTGACAATTTGCTTTATATCTTCACTTTTGTGTAGCTTATGTGGTGTTAGCATGTGCATTATTGCAGTGACTATAACAACAATACAAATAATAAACGCATGCAAAATTGTAGCTGCAAAGTGTAAAAATAGTGCCTTTTATTCAAACTTTGTTGACATCTATGCCTTTTGTGAAGAGAAACTACTCATGGCTTAAGTAATTGCTCAGGTTGCTGCGGTAGGAATTACAGCTCTTTCCATGGGGCACCACTTTCTAAAAATGTGTCCTAAAATTCCTCAGATATAATAATGTTATATCTTATATTGTATAAGATATAATATTGTTATGCGCAATAACCACATTCCATTTTGGAGCCCAAATGCTTGCTACTTAAGTTTTTTCCCCCTAATGCACCCATCTAGTTTTGTTGTGTATTTGCACAATGTTAATACAGCACAAAACATGATTTGTATTTTAATTTGAAAAAATCCTACCCGGAGCATACTAGCTTATGACATCGAGTAATCTATGCTTCCAATGTTAATGATTATAATGTGGTAAGAATGCAGGCAACACCAAGTCTATACATTTTTTGAACATGAGAACTGTTCTTGTCAATCCTTAATTTTTATTTTCTAGGTGGAAGGATTAAAACAACGTTCCTTTGAAGATCGTCTGGTCGCCCTTTGCCAGCAGCTAACTTTAGGCACTTGGGTGAAGACAGACGAGGTGATGCTGTCATCGTGCGATAGCCATGGCATGACGCTTCTCCACTTATCTGCCGCTCTAGGCTACGCTCGCCTTGTCTGTGCCCTCCTTCATTGGAGGACAGAGAATCCTTCCTTGGTGCTCGAGTCGGAGGTGGATGCTCTCAGTCGGGACCATAACAACTGCACTCCACTGGTAAGAATAATGAAAAATAACCCTTTAACACTGCAGTGACACCAATTTTTTCTGGATTGGAATCGGCTGTAAGTTTACTTGCCTTCAACCCTGTACAGAGCACACACAGGCTGCCCTGTGGGGAACTATTCTGGCCTCGGGCAATCTGCTGGTGAAGACTTGTAGGGTTGGCTCCGAAGGCTGGGGCTTTGGTTTGGGAGGCAGTGTTGCAAAAAAGACTTGTCTCTTGGTGGCTTGTGCGAAAGTTCCGACACGAAGGGACCTAAGATTTTTACGGCAACGTGGCCACGGCCATGTTCAGGGCATGGCTGTCCTGCAAGATAATGAGGATAGTCTGCAAACCTAATCTCTTTCCATGCTGAACTGTAGTTGCCCTCATTGTTTTATACAAAACTTGTTGGTGTCCTTTTCGCTTTAATCTTTATTTTGTACCTTGTGTTGTGTACGGAACGTGCATAAATAAATAAATAAAAATAATAAAAAATAAATTAGGCCGATTTTGGTAAATCAGTGTATTGTTGTGTCAATTATTTATTTACAGATTTTAGTGGTAGTGTTGCTAAACCTGAAACTGAAGCATTGTAGGTTGTACAAATTTTAAACAATTTGCCATACAAGTTACATCCAGTACTGCTTACATGGTATATTTCGACCTTCAGGAATAATTTTTGTAAGGTATTTCTAACTTTCTGCCGCCACTCCAGTATAGGGTTAACCATGATTCACAAGTAATAAAAGTTAATAAAACATATCTCATGTTGGTTAATTGGTGTCAGCCCACGATCAAACTAAGTTTATTAAAAATACGGTTTTGATTTTAAAAACACATTCAGCACTACATGTTGCACGACGTTAATGCAAGGTGCCTTATACTTCACAAATACAAAATTTTTCTTCATTTTTAAAGTGAAGAAAAATAAAATATACCATAACACTGCAGGTTTCATGTGCGAATATTCTAGCAGCATTGTATTGGTTTTTTTTTTAACTTTTAACTTTTAAAAATGAGACAAATGTTGTATTCGTTAAAACATAAGGTACCTTATTTTTACCTCTGTAATGTGTATTAGTAAACCAAAAAAACACAATGGCACCAACCTCGTAATGCGGGGTGCTTCATGTGTTCTATGCCTTCCAGAAATATAAAAGAATAAAATTCATTAGTGAAAGACGGTGAGTAATTGTGACAATGGCAAATTATTCCATACATAGATTGCATAGTTTTATGTTATTGTCACAGTTATCCACAGGAAGTCTTATTAAAAATTCCTGGAGGGTCCTGTCATATTAATTTATTAGGGTTGGAAATCGTATGTTTGTATACCAATTTTTGATGGTCCTTTGTAGATTTGGGCGTGCGCTTTGGGTCACAAAGAAGTCGCCCTACTTCTGTACCAGTGGAATCGAGCGGCTCTCAATGTGTGCGACAGCGATGGGCGCACGGCACTTGATCTGGCTCGTCTTCGTAGCCATACCGATCTGGCCACAGAGATCGAACGGTTAGAGCAGTCGCGGCAGTTCCAAGATATGGATGCCATTACTGACACTACAGTTACCTCTTTGTCATCTGACACAACTGACCTGCTCAGAGCAAACCAGATCACGTCCACGTAAGTATTAAATGCATCCTTTTACCGAAATTAAAATTTAACGCTGATTTTGTCATCAGGTTGCCCACAAAGCTTCCTACAAAGTTTTTGTTATGGGTGCTATTATAGCTAAATGCACAATATCCAGTCTTGTTTAAATCGTATCACCTAGCCTTTTAGACATTAAAGACGGGAAAGCCAAAGGCTCACAAGAAGGCTTTTAGACAGCATGGCTTTTTGTCCAAGTGTTCACCGTACTGAAGGGAAAATTGTATTACACTTTTTATGTGTTTTTGTTTACTCTTGACCATTATAATGGCTGCCACTCCCTGGAAGCCTAGCACAGTGATGAAAGTGCAGTTATATGGACCACACCCAGTTGTCTAGCTAAGACAACTTATGTCATGGTGAAGTGGCTGTGGTTCTACCAAGGCTTGAGGGCGATATAAAACAGTCAACAAACATGTCGATACGTGTTATCGTCTTTTATCTCAAATACTAAGCAGGAAAACTACAGTTAACAGCGCCACTTACGGCGCGCGCATGAACCAGTATTGACAAATGAACATCCCATGTAACAGCGACCTGATATCAAATCTTGCCTCTGACCTGTGGGGCACACACGTCAAAACGTCGTGGAAATAACAGTGCACGACAAAACAGCGTAGTCATAACAGCGTGGCGACAAAACAGTGTGCTGACATAACAGCGTAATGACAAAATAGCTTGGGATAAAACAGCGCACCACAAAAAAATGCAAAAAGTTGTTTTAAAATGATGACACTTCGAAAAATATCAATACTCTCCTCAGATCAAAGTATAAAGCTAGATCTCCACAATTTCTACACTCAACTAAGA
>JAHWFP010047128.1:0-26239 GCA_023313725.1 Lithobius niger | reverse complement strand
GAAATCTATATGTTTCATATATCTTTAATAATACCGCATTTAAGTAAATTAATCAACTCAACAATAGAACAGAAGTTTTAAAAATTGCCCCTTTGTCAAACATAATCATTACCTACTAATAAATGACTGTAGCAGAGTCCAAAGAAGAAATCAAAAGGTAAAGCGTTAACAAAACAAACAGTCTGCATTAAAGTCTCGCCTTGAGAGAATACAAAATACGCTAATCTGAGAAAGAAAAAAAGACAACTGCCTCGACTGGAACTTGAACCCAGGCAGTGTCGTTTCTTTCTTTCTCCGATTAGTGTATCTTCCAATCTCACAACACCAGTCTTAAATCAATTTCTTTATTCTGATTTCTTCTTTATTTGTAGCTTGTATTATTTCTAGTGTGGAGAAGCAAGATGCGTTCTCTCCTTGTATGCGTTTGTGGCCTTTCGGTCACCACTGAAAAGTGTTGAACAGCTACTAAGCCAATCTGGAGCATGTAGCCCGGGTCTTCCCCAGTAGTGCAGTGGTTAGAGCGCCTGGCCTACTATGCTGAAAGTCCTGGGTTTGAGTCCCAGTTCGGGCTGTTGTTTTATCTCTCTTTCTCAGATTAGTGAATATTGTATTTTCACAAGGCCACTCTTTAATGCAGACTGTTTGCATCGTTAACTTGCAATAGTGATTTCATTAAAAGACTGAGAATATCGTTTCATTTTCCAAATCTTCCATGAAAGGGAAAATTATGTGCTACTCACCATGTTTGATCATTTATTTCTCTGTAATATGAATCCAATTTGCCTTATGCTAACAAACGCTTTTAACTTCCAGTGTAAGTGCGAGTGAGGCCCATCCACCGCGAATAACCAAGCGATCATCATTTCTTAGTGGTGTTGATCCAACACTACTGGACACTTCTAAGCGGCCGTCATTAGACTGCGCTCTCACTAGTACTCCAAAACTTTCTAGGTAATATGCCTTGCTTTTAGTTAAGACCGTTTTCTTTTAAACGTTACGATTTGAAAAATTTAACTGAAACATGGAACGGAACTTAATTTATTTGGAAGCATTTTTTTAGGATTTGACTGCTTCAGTATGCATTTGATCTGTTCAGTATTTGTTCAGCCTAACTGCATTGTCTTTTTTTTCCAGGCGTGATCGCAGTCTATCACTACCGCTATCCTTAATGCCACATATAACTCCATTAGAGGGTTGTCCCAATATGATGGCATCCGGCATCAAAGAGGAACCCAACCCCTCTCCTTTGATGCTGATGGACACAGGTAAGCCCAAAACTTTGCTAAAGAGGCGTCCTCATATTGATGGGTTTTCTGCCCATGCCTTATGCAAGCAAGACTTATATACTAACGGGTGTAACCTAGTTCCAAATTTGATTTAGTTTGAATTGATTATGTAGTTTTATCTGTTTCCCAGTCCATGAAACTATTTTTAATTGAGAAACCTCCAAAACCCAATACAACACCAACAATGAACCTGTAGTAACAGTACAAACCAAAGCCATCTGCCTGATTTGATGCATATCACCATCATTACTACCAAATGCCACAAACGAACATGATTGCTGTCAAAGCTGCTTACATTGCATGCAATCGAGATAGTTTAGTAGTTCAGAGAACATACATTTACATCATCAACATGCTTCTTGCAATCCACCTTTGCATCACTGTTCATCATTCGCAGCAGCAGCTTTGAAAATTAAGAAGAAGAAAAAAGTTTTCCAATACAGATCGGACCACACACTTTTAACATGAATTTACCCGAGCGAAGTACCCTTGGTTTAAATTTGGCAGTAGTTTAATCCCAGCAAACTTCATAACACAGGGGAAACACATTTACCAATGTTAAAAACCCGATTAAAAACCAGTAGATTATTGACACTGTGTGTAAGCTTTAGTGAAACAATTGCTTGATTAACCAATATACTGAACTCATCTTTACAAAAAAAAAAACAATTTTATAGTTTTACCCATAACGATCTAGACACAAAATATCTGTAGGCCTGTATTGTTCTGTGTCTGCCTGACTGCTACAAATTCAATTTTTATTTAATTTCCAAATGAGTACATCACAACTGTACTTGTTCCTTTATCATCCTTGGATACCAGATATTAGAGGACTGAGAAAGAAAAAAAAGCGTAGCCAATGGTGCGAAAAAAAAAAAATCGTACAAAATAAGTTCAGTCTAGTAGTTCTGCAGCACGCAGCAAACACTAGGCTTTTTGGGGTTAATTTTTGATGTTTAGCAAGGTCCTTGCCTTATCCTTCCCGGCAATGGAGACACAGCATACACAGCAACTGTTTTTTGTCAGCTTTCAATGTCAAAACAGAATTTTTTCCTTAACTTTTCCGTTTGCTTATATTTGCAATATTTTATTTTTTATTGCTGTCGAAAATATATTTACCTGTTTTTTACATAGCAATTCCCTCCTAACGGAGCTCGAATCCTTAGTGAAGATTGTTGTTTTCCTTGCCGGGCTCGTAGCTCCCTACTGCACATGTGCATGCCTCCTATATAAGCGATCGGAGCGGGCCGCTGTTCATATTACTTCCTAGGGCACCACCGTGTGTTGTTCCGTACCAGCTCTCCCTCTTTTTTCCTCTGCGGTCCTCGTAGAACATCGATCCTGATTACCAGTCCACCTATGGGCCCCCTTTACAACTCTTAGGTCTCTTCTGAGCCCTGTTCTCCTTCAATTTTGGCACTGATCCGACCGTCCTCTAATGGGGCCATGGCTCCACCAGGCCCCACTTCTCGCCACGATCGGCCAAGAGGATCGGTATCCACTACACCCACATCGGTCTGTTCTTTGACAACATGGACTGGAGCCCCTCAGCCACTCCAAGCGACTCTTTACCAACTGCGACTCGGGTTCGGGCTCCAAACTCCGGCCAGGAACTTTGAGGATCTCAACCTGCTGTCTGCACACCTTCTTAATGATGCTACTGTTACTACAACTGTAGGTACGTCGATCACCGAAGAAGACCGTCGCTTGGGCTCTTGACTCGATCCCCCCTGACCCAGGTTTTCTGTTCGTTGGACCTGGGGATTGGGACTGGGCCTCGATGCCCGGTCCGGAGCCTTTTGCGGACCGAAACTTGCCGTCCGCCTACCATCTTCATGACACTGCTGTTATAACAGCTAAAAGTACACCGATCCCAGAAGGGAACTGGCTCTTGACCCGATTCCATTTGATCCGAATTTTCGGTTCGACTTGTCCTTGAACGCCTAGGGACCGGGACCAGGCCCCAACGCCTGGCCCGGGGCCTTTTGCGGATCGCAACCTGCTATCCGCCTACCTTCTTTTAGATGCTGCTGTTTACATTAGCTTGTTGTCCCTGCTGCGGATCTTCACCCTTCCGTTTATACGCCCGGGACTCATGATCTGGGCCTCGAAGCCCGCGCCCGGCACCTTTTTATGAGCAGCTTGCTGTCTACTTATCTTCTTGAACACTTCTTCTATCCAGCACTATCGGGACAATCATTGCACTCAGACACCCGTGCGCCAGTAAATATTCTGTCCTTCAGACGATCTCCTCTCGGACTGCACTACGAGCTTCCGGCTTTGTCGCCAGTATCGTTAAGACATTTTATTTCAAGATGGAACCGGGCCCCTCGGCCCGTGGCCCATCTACCCGTGAGCCCAATTACCTGCACTCATACCAGGTTATACCTCGTGTTTCCTTATTTTATTATATAGCAAGATGGGATCGGGCCCTTCTAGCTGCAATCCGGGCACCCTGGGGCCCATACACTATCGGCCAATTGGCCTCTCCTTGCTCCTGGTTACGATCTCTACTACCTTGCTGTCCCCTGTCCCCTCTCGATCCTCTTAAACGGGATTCGCACAGGAATTTGACAACAGCCCCACAGGACGGGTCTGCCATGTTGCCTAGCACCCTTCTGCCTACTGTCCCCAAAACATGAACTAGTCCCTGGCCACGACGCCCAGTTTCTCCCGAACCATTATCTATCCTGACATGGTTCCCCATCGTCGAATTATTCAATCGACTCCACATTGTCACTTGGGCCGATTTGTGTTTCCTGAGCCGTCCCATCACACTCTGTATCAAATCGATCCTTCTTTCTTTCATGAAGACTTTCCCCTCCGATAATAGCCTGTCCTCGTTTCTTCTATCCCAAGCCAGACCTTTTTTTATTCCATCATATGAACCACTGACAGGCCATAACCTCATTCTTTTACCTACACAACGAGCGCCTGCATCCGCCTCTACCGCACCTTACGACGCTTAGGACAAGAGCCCCATGTTCCGAAGTCGGACACACCTACCTGAATCTCGCCTTCACTAGTTACACGCTTGATACTGATCCAGCCACCCAATCTGTCCGGTCCGTTTCCTTTCAGTGACTCTTCTGTCCCTGAACCTCCAATATCACTCCCACTGTCCCCACGCTTCGGATATTACCAGCCAATCCATCCGCTTTGTCGGTTCCTCCTGGGCAGCAGATCCTCTTTCTCTGTCCTCAGCAGCTCTTTGAACTACTATCCATCATGAACTACACGAACACCAGGATGACTTAGCCCACTTGGACGTTAACGTTCCTTTCCTTCTGGCAACAACTTGTTTCTATATGATTTAGCTCAACAATCCAAGGCCCCCGGCTTCACTATGGCATACTCGCCGCTGTGCTAATCTGGACCTTGGCGATCCTCTTACGGACCTTCACTAACCAAGTCTCGATCTCCGCACGATTCATCATATTCCAAGTCTCGATCTTCCACTCCCACTAGTTTCAGGCATTCGGCCTCTATGCGAACTTCTTCCCAGGTTTTGATTCACAATAATTTTCCTTTCCTTTCATGCTGAGCTCTCGTCCCGATCCTGCCCTCTGAGCTTCGGCCTGGATCTCCAGCATGCCTTTACTGAGCCCCAACATCTTCAAGCTCTCGGTCCTCAACAACTGCTTCTCACATTATAACATCTTGGTCCGCAGCTTCTTTTTCCAAGGCCTTTCACGACCTTAGCGCTTACCCTATCCAACACGGCCACTTTGCACAAGGATTTTGTGGGATCACCCATTGCTCAGATGCCTCCACCCATTGATGGCACTGTTGCCCTTCCTGTGTTTTATCAAATACAAAGATCAACAACACACGTTCCCTCGTACCCTTCCTTCAAGCAACAACAAGACGCCACCTTGACAAAATACCTTGTCCACTTGTGGAAAACTCACTTGTTGTACCTCTGACCTATTCACGAGCCCCAATCGTACTGTGCATCCTCACTCATATGATTGGTAGGTAATGTATATTTTCGACGGCAATAAAATCATTAAAATACCAGGGTATGGCCTGGTTGATTTTTGTTTTTGTTGCCTAACCGAAACTATACATTACCTCTACCTACCCGGTCTCCCCAAGGTTACCACTGAGAGGAAGAAATATGAATAGCGGTCCACTCCGATCGCTTATTTAAGAGGCCTGTACCAGCACATGCACAGTAGGGAGCTACGAGCCCGGCAGGGAAGTCAACAATCTTCGCTAGGGATTCGAGCTCAATTAGGGAGGAACTGCTAAGTAAAAGACAGGTAATGTATATTTTCAACAAAGACAAAAATCAACCAGTACATACCCTGGTATTTTAATGTTTTTATTGTTAGCTGTTTGAAGATGCCACACGTAAAAATGGTACAGCAATCTTCTAAGACATCAAAATCGCACACAGTACAGAATACCACAAGGAAGAACACAAATCCACAAGTTCCTTTAAATTTCTGATGGCTGACAGGCACATTCTTCAGAAAGAACACTTTTACAACACGAATGTCTCTTCACTTCATTTAGAAAATCGTGCACGTGAAGAGCGGATCACTTATCTACATATAGTATCACCATGGCGGTTAAGCTGGGAGCTCACTGGGGCTTTGGTAGATTGTGTTGTACGTGGCTTCCATCATTAGAAGGACACCCTATCTTTGAAAAAGACGCATAGCTGCCACCCCCACCCCCCTCTTCGTGCACTTGAATCAATAGGGTGCCCCTTTCATGAACTGATAGAAGCCACGTATAACACAATCGACCAACTTTTGACGCACCAGCTTGCAACGTCACAATGATATATCAGTGGTCCTCTCACGAGCGCAAATTTCAAAATGAAGTGAAGTCACTCTCGTGTTGTGAAAGTGTTTTTTCTGAAGGGGGGGGGGGCACCACCCACCGAAAATTTTAAAGGACTTATGGATTTGCGTTCTTCCTTGTGGTTTTGTGTATTGTGTACGATTTTGATGTCTGTATTTTACCACGGTAAACGGTGATTCCTAATTATTTCGATACGGCTAGAAGGCCACCTATGACAAAATACTTTCTGCCTAGCAGTGAACCTTCTGTGCACATCTAACAACACAAGCCTGGCTTTGATGGTGCATTCTGTTTCAGTATTCTGCATTTTATGGTATAAAATAAAATATATGCCAAAGTACTCAATTTTGTCTGCGTAGAGTACTGAAGATTGAAAAATTCCAGTTATCAAAGGTTATAAAATATGATTTACGATGGTAAAATAATTTTTTATATGTATTTTGCTTCGTTCTTCTACCTTCTGTCCTGAGATGACCGTAGCAGTTGAAAAGGACGTTAGTTATGCTATTTTCCGCTTTCCCCTTTCCACCATTTGGGATTTGTTTGGCACACAAGATCTATATTTTGACGACACTTTTTTTCCCATACAGATTGTAGTTATTGTATGTGGCATTAGAGTAATTTGTGGAGGAAAACGATTGCTTTCTGTTTCTGTTGGATACAGATTTGTATCCATAGTTTTAAAAAACTCTTAACATAAAATAATTATTGTGAACCTTCCTTATTTAGATATCCAACTATCCTTATTCCTCTTTATTGTCCAAATACTAACCTACTGTTATCTATTGCAGACGAAGAGGTTGACCTACACAAACAAAATTTCTCAGGTGAATACTAATATTTCATGCCTAACCTTGCTAACAATTTCTTGCTTTTCATTTTCATCAGGAGCACCATAGAAAACAACAGTAGTATGGGACTAAGCACTGTAAGGGGCACATCTTTTATATATGCTTTGGTAACACCAGAAGCAATAACATTGTGCTTGTGTCAGGTTACCTAAAGTCAAAACTGAAACTTAAAAACCGAACCAGACGAAAGTCCGCCACAAAATATCGCAAAATTTAACTTTTAACTAGGGTAACTTACTGACCGTCTGTTTGCTTATTTTTTTCTTAATTATTAATTCGTCATTGTTTGGCATTTTCAACACTTAAAACGTAGAATATAAAATTAGCATTCACGATGTGGTGCAGGCATCTAATGGTCTCGTACATGTGGTGACCTCTACTAATAAATTCCTGTACCACTCTAGATGCTTCTGACTTAACAATTGTGGAATTTACGGAAACACCGTCCCTTATTTTTCTGTGGTGCTCCTTGTTACATTTACGGCATTCAGTGTACTGTGGATGTGTGCCGCTGAATCCAAAACTGGGACACAGCCATTTTAACTTGTTTGAGATAAGTTTGAGTAATCCTGTGAGTTCTTAAAACATCCATCATTCGGATATTTGTGTATAAATTACGAGAATACTATTTTCTGTGGAGAGGTAATAAGCTCACTGTATATTGCTTCATTGAAATGCAAAATTTATTTCATTAACAGATTACTAATTCCGTTGGATTTGCATTGCCTGCTGTTTTTTCAATTTGATCCTTTTCATCCGGGATTCATTTCTGTTGGAAAGTACGAGCAAGCAGAATTTTTTTAAAAATCCAGCTGATTGTAATAAAACAGAAAAATACTAACAAACATTCCGATCAACAAAAAAAGAGAGTAAAAGTGTCACACATCCATGTGTGCTGTCTGCAACACTTTGCTATCATACCTTGCTGCTTGTTTTATATACTTATGGTCTTAATCTTAGTTATACTCATGCACGCCGTTCTACTTCCTAAAACACTTGATGTGTCACTTGCAATGTGTGATTTACTTGTCCATAGTTGATGCATGTTGTGTGGTTTGAGAAGAATATCTCGAGAGCCACAGGTGTCAGATTTTTTTTGCGTTATAATCAAAAGAAAATCTAGGAATAAGTATAGGAGCATGATTGTCCAGAATTGTTTTCACTCTTCGCTGACCAGTAAGTGTGGCAGGGGCTTTACATTCCAACATTACATTTAAGTCTTGATGTAAATTTTTCAATGTTCTCACAAAGATCTTTGAAGTCCCAAAAAAAGCTCTTGAGAAAATGAATAAAAAGCAGTTACGGATATTACTTTGAAACTCGTTATCAACATTTTTTAAACTTTCATCATCCATTTTGTACACTTTCACACAGATAGATACTGTACGTGTCTGATTTTGAAAGTGTACGAAATGGATGATGGAAGTTTTAAAAGGGAATAAAAGTATTTTTTTGTTGTTGAATTTAATTAAAACACATCAGCTTTTTGCTGAAAAGCGTAGCTCCAGACCCCCCCCCCCCCCCACCTTAGGTCATGTATATAAACTCTTTAATGCTAACGTGATGTAGGGAAAATGGAAATTTTTCAAACAAAAAGAGAAAAATACATGACAGATTACAGAAAGAAACAGAAACAACATAACTAAACGGATGTGCTGTTAAAAATGCATGTAGGGAACATCTTGTGTTCCTTTAGGATTCTAAAATTTTGGTAAAATAAACTGGATGTCAGATGCACATTACACGTATACATAGGTCAACATCTAGTTTTAAATTCAAATGCAGCGGTGGTGCCTTGAAGTTTGGAAGTGCAGCATTTCCATTGTAGAGCAACACTTGCCATGAGGTAACACAAAAATAAGTGTTGATGCGCTCTGCTTTTTGCGGTAAAAAAAATTCTTGAGACTACCACACAAGAAATAAAACAATGCTGGCCTGTTCTGTGTTTAAAAAAATAATCAAAACACTTTAACTTGAGAACTTTAATAGCAATTACTAACCCTCTTCTATGTCAAAATAAAAGCCCGAGCTACTTTGGCTATAGCACAAAATACCTCCCTTTAGGGCAAAAAAATAATACCGTGTTTAACGGGAGTTTAACAACGAAATCGATCATGCGGGCGGACGTTTTTTTAAATTTTGTTATTTGGTTCTGGCCATCTGTCGGTAGCGAAACAAAAGAGTTTGGTGTACAAATAACGTCAAACTGTGCAACCTTAAAATGCGATTGCTGTTGTGTTGTGCACAATATTGAAATTGACTTTATACCTACCATAGAACGTCTTCGCTAAATCACACGATGGAAAAAACATTTACCGATCTCTACATTCGTCATGTGGATGTCTACATCATCATCATCGCACAACGCAGTACGATGACCAAATTTTGTAAGATGATGAACTGATAAAAAGGCGTCACGCGTTATGGTTTTAGTGACGCGCGCGTTCCCGTTAAACACTCAGTTTTTTATTTGCCTTTAGCTGTAGGCTAATTATCGTTTATATTTATGCTCCATGCTCAAAACATTAAAGGGCAATTACATCCATTTTGACATGCATGTTTTACTTTTGAATCACTTGCACAATAACTAAACATGATAATTGCGGTAGGAATATGATACGTATGACCGATACGACAATTTCATTACTGCATCACCATAATACGTGATGGATGCCGCCATTGTTTCGCACAGAAAATCAAAACTAATGCCAACAGATGGAGCTGTGCCGTTTCGACTCAAGTTCCGACGGACGGAAGCCCACTGAGATACTTCTGTTGGCTGTAGGTAGCTCAAGCGTCTGACAGCCTTAGCTGGCCAGTTCTGTCGTGCTGTTCGCTTACCAGTTATTTAAAGAAAAAAAAGGAGGGGGTCGAACATGGATTTGTTTTCGAATCTACTCGAGCGAAATAACTTCATTTGTGAGTGAAGATTATTTTTTCGTGCAGGTGCTTCCTTGCAGCAACCGCATTCAGCTTGTGTTTGGATGCAGCTCCGACATGTGCACCAATTCGGGCGGCTAATATCTAACGGTAACGCCCTCTCGCAAACTAGAAAAAAAAACTTCATTTTCTCCATGTTCGACCCCCTCCCCTTTTTTTTTCTTTAAATAACTGGTAAGCGAACAGCACGACAGTACTGCCCAGCTAAGACTGTCAGATGCTTGAGCTACTCACAACCAACAGAGCTATCTCAGTAGGCTTCAGTCGGCACTTGAGTCCTAACAGCACAGCTCCATCTGTCGGCATTAATTTCGGTTGTTCCAAGCGAAACAATGGCTGCACCCATTACATGTTTTGGTGAAGCAGTAATGAAATTGTTGTAACGGACGTACGTAACATATTCCTATCGCAATTCTTGTGTTTAGTTATTGTGTAAGTGATCCAAAAGTAAAACATGCTTCCCAAAATGGATGTAATTGCCTTTAAATTTTACTTTGGCTTACTACTGGGTGGTGTCACTGCTCTCTGTCCAGTAGGCCTTGCCACCCAAGCCTCGCAATCTTTTGAGCATCCGACCAAGACCATTGGCTTTTTTTCACTCTTCTTAAAACGGCTACTCAAACCTTCGGAAATGCTCATGGATGCAGACATCGAAGTATGCTCTCGCCAAAAGACCCCGGCAAGAGGCATCCATCCATCATGTCGCAAGTTACATTCGTAGCGTAAGACAAACCAAAAGAAGGCCTTTTAAAAAAGACGAATAGGTAATTCCGTTTCGTCCGACTATTGTGCTATTTCTAAAGTTGTCCGCCTGTTCCCTCAGTATCACAAACAGACCATTTGGTGAGTTTGGTGTGTAATTCTGACACCACCCCGAGCGTTCCTGCTCACACTACTCCACACGTGATGAACATCTCCTTCTGGCTGGTCTTTCACCTACCACCAACAAAGGGACCAGTCGGTTATTAATTCTGTCCTGACATGCATCGGCCCTTCCCACACTGTAAACTGCACGCGACAGAAACAAACGGCAAACGGGAATAACAGTGGTATTTAAGAGCAACTTTTATAGGGAATAAAAAAAAAATGCGAACAGCAAGGTGATTCAAGCTGATTCAAGCCTTTGACATCCTCCGTCCACTAGTTCGACACCTGATCCACCCTGTCACCCCCTGGTACTGTGCAATTTCATGGTCAACCCTTACGAGACTTTTCATAAAGCTTCATTGTTGCACTTGACTCGGAAGACGATCTTCTTCATGGCCATGGCCACAGCTGCCACCAGTGTGTTACGGCATTTTCCAGGGTGGGTGGCCACATCCGTTTCTGTAAGGCTTGGTCTAGTATCTCGCTGGTTCTCTCAGCTGAGTTCCATGCCAAAAATCAACGTCCGGATGAAACCCTGTGGTCAGTCGTCATTTAGGCCGTTGGTCCGGAGATGAAGAAGTGGTGAAAGGGTGCAATGCCCAGTAGGAGCCTACTTGGAATACATACTACTTCTGCCGACTACACAACCACGACAAGACCAATCCTCGGGCACCCTTTTTTCTTCACGTCCAAAAAGACTCTGGACCCCATCTTCTCGACCAGTGCCTCAACGAAGATCGCAATACGGATATATGAAGTCATCTGGCATGTATACGACATTGTCCCCAATCGCTTGTGTTCCCGTCGGTGTGAGCACACAAGTTGAGACCCCTAACGTTGTCATCCTCGGCATTCGCAGTTGGTGTGCCTCTGGATGAGATTACATCAGCCTGTGCATGGCAGAATAAGACCACATTTATCAGCCACGGTCTTAGAGATATGAGTGGAACTGTCAATAGTTCTAATATGAAACTACGTATGGCTGGCAGTGCAGGGGGCAACAAGTAATTCGCCCTACTGCCTGATGATGTGAGGAAGCTGTCAATTTGCTCAGCTTGGTACCTTCTTTGTATGGCTAGACATTAAGATTCAGGTTTCATCTCATTCATCTGTGTCTTTTAGCTTAGGCCCTACCCGCCTCCTTTTGTTTGGCTCGACCCGCCAGCTAAACGGAAGTATTTTCGGATGGAAGTGAAAACGCAATTTTAAAGATAAAATTATTTTTTACTTATCCTAAAATCCTTAAGCGCTAAACCATGCACCAGCCCAACTCTCGCTGAACAAAATTATTTTACAAACGCGTGTAATGATTGGAGGACAAGGACTGCTGGGTAGTGAGCAGTGAAGCCACCCAGTAGTGAGCTAGTGAAGCTTCTGAAAGTGAAATTTAAGGTTTTGAGCAAGGAGCATAAATATAAACAATATTTAGCCTCTAGCTAAAGGTAAGTATTTTAGGATAAGTAAAAATTAATTTTATCTTTAAAATTACATTTTCCGCCATTTACAGAATTTGGTATGGCACTCAAAATGATATAAAGTTATGAAACATCTCTTTGGTGTGAGCATTTCTGTCATCCATGTTTTTGTCCTGCTCACATTTTTACGAGTAAAGTGAGCAAGTGCCAGTTCAGTAGAGTCCCACATGCATGTAAATAAATTTGAGATCTGGAGATGTTAATAATGTTGCTGCAGAACTTTGTGCTCTACATTTGTAACCAAATTATGCAGCATTTTATATTGTATAATGCAATTAATTTGAACAAAAGAAATTATGCATAAATGGGATACTTATTATATTGTTTCCTATTTGCTTCCTACATTCTTACCCATCAATTTTGTTTTTTTAATCTAGGTGGCGGCTTCCTGAGTCGACGGGAGAGTTTTAGCAGCTGCGATTTGAATGTATCATCTGCAACTGGGGAGCAAGATTCTCGTGTCCTCACGTTGGCTGAACAGATCATTGCAGCTTTACCAGATCGCATCAAGGTAAGGAAGAAGGCACAGCCTTTCTTTGTTAAGTTTGCTGTTCAACAACTAATAATGCTGCTGACCTCATCGCTTGTTTTTCATCGATTTTGGCATCAATACTGCTGTTCCGCCGCCTTGATGCTGCTGACCCACCACATACCCCCTGTTCGACCCCTGTTCAATGTACTATAAGCCTGACACAACTTTCACGAATCATTCTAGTAAACTTACCAACGCAGCTAGAAAAAAATTGTTTTTAGCTTCTTTCGTTGGCCCATAATTCCAAATACCAGTTCAAATCAAGTAAAATATTTGGGTTTACACATTGGCATGAAGCTGCTTTTGCTTTAAGAACAATTTTCGTTTTTAGGAAGGGAAATAAGTTGCTGTATCTGATATTATTGAGAAGCCTAAGTACAAGCCCGTTCATCAGAGTTGTCTGGATGAGAAGCTAATAGCATTATGTTTCCTGACAGGTACAATCTTCAGAAGAGATGATGGATGAGGTTCAGAAGGATCTAGTGACCAGCACAAGTTCTGACCATGGTCACCAAGACGCAGTGGAGATGAATATTGAAGAACCTTCCCTAGGTGAAGAGGACTTCAACTTTGAGTTTAGTGACCATAATTACAGGTGAGTCTAGGTTTGACACTTTATTACTAAATGGGAGTGATATTTTAATAAGGACCAAAATTTCATGAATCATCATTTCATTGGCTTCATTATTTTGTGGTTTGTGAATTAATTTTGTTTTGATTCATCGTAGCACAGAATAGGTAAGGTGTAAAGGAAACGTTGTTGCCGCAAATTTTTGACAAGCATATAAACACATCGTACATTGTCTTACTGAAAAAAACCGTAACTGGACGTACTTTAAAGCTCTTGATTAATATTCGTAAAAAGTTCGAAACTCATTTTTGCTCACTTTCAAAATGCAGATATTATCAATACCTTGCTAATTTTCGACTGAAATTCTTCAGACTTCATCAGGCATCCTAGTTAATTAATTGGCTTTTCTACATCTCCTTTGCTGGTCTTTTGAACACGGCAACCATTTTGAAAAACGTTGTGGCCTCCAGTATTTACAACGCTGCTGCTTTCCTGCGCTTCCCGTTCGCTCGTTTCCTTCCACTTGCGCTGGAGCAGGAAATCAAGACCTTTTCCCACTAGGTGCATAATATGCTGGTTTGATGGCCCTTGGGTGTTCATCAGTGGAACAGAATGTCTTCTGTGGTGTTGGATGGCGATAGACTCAAGGCACCTAAGGCGGGTGTCACTCGCTGTGTTAGAGCTGATGAGCGTTTCTGTTTTTTTCCCATCTAATGCTATGTTCAGTGCTCATGCAATGGAGTGCAATGCTGTTGTCTTTCATTTTATTCCTGGTGTCACTTATGTGTTGGCCAATTCTCGTTCTTACTCCTTTTCTTGTTTCACCGATGTGTACAGCACTGCACCCATTGCATGGGACACGATATACACCTTCTCTGGTATTAGCCACTTCTCCCATGGACTGCTCGTCTCTCATTTTTTGTGTTTCTCGTTCAGCACTTATATTCTCATTTTGAGTTTTTCTGCCGCTCATCACAAGTGACTTAAGATTCGCGCTCTTCCTAAAGAAGGTGGTAAATCCTTTCTTGGAGATCAAGTTCTTGACTTTATCACTTACTCCCCTCAAATAGGTCAACTCCACTCTTCTCCTCAGTACCATTTTACTTTCACTTTTTTGCTCTTTTTCATTTGCTTGTTTGTTTTTTGCGATTCCGCTGGCTTTTTGAATTTGCATATTCAGGAGACCTCCTGGGTAGCCTAGAACACCCAAGGGCTATTAAACCAGCATATTATGCACCTAGTTGGAAAAGGTCTTGATTTCCTGCTCCAGCGCAAGTGGATGGAAACGAGCGAACGGGAAGCGCAGGAAAGCAGCAGCGTTGTAAATACCGGAGGCCACAACGTTTTTCAAAATGGTTGCCGTGTTCAAAAGACCAGCAAAGGAGATGTGGAAAAGCCAATTAATTAACTAGGATGCCTGATGAAGACTGAAGAATTTCAGTCGAAAATTAGCAAGGTATTGCTAATATCTGCATTTTGAAAGTGAGCAAAAATGAGTTTCGAACTTTTTACGAGTATCTTGTCTTCTTCCCGAAGAAGACGAGCGACGTTGTGTTTATATGCTTGTCGAAAATTTATGGAAACAATGTTTACCTTTCACCTTTTTGAAATAGTGCTACCTATTCTGTGCTACAATGAATCACGGATTTCAAAGTACAAAACCACACACCATTTGTTTTGAAACAGTAATTTCTACACTTAGGGAATATAACTTCCTACTAACAGATAGTACTCCATATTGTATGGTGAGCACCCAACTATAAAGCTTCTCCAATTTTGTAGTCTAGCATTAGAAAAATTAATTGAATCCGTGTACTTAAAATAATTTACTTGAGGTTAAATGTTTATAAACGTGTTAAAAGTAGTAAAAGACCCAGCAATAGTTAGGAGTTAGCGTGATAAACAAGCTAACGACTAATTTCCATTTTTATTAGAGGACTGTTGCTGAATTATTTTTTTCTGAATTGCTGTATATGTTGGCTTTAGATATTAGGTGTGTACATTAAGGTTTCAAAATGAGAAACAGTCATACAGGTTCACTCAAATAGTGTTTGATAACTGAACATTTCCACCACCCAAAGAGCACAAAGGCACACACATTTTGTATTTACGGTGCAACTAGAGACCCCCTAACAAAAATCCATTGCAGTGCAAAAACACTTAAAGCTAGCCGTATAGCAACAAGGGCCGTAAAACTATTACAGATGAAACAAACCCTATCAGAACTATAAGCCATCCTGTATTTTCATTTCTGGTTTGGCACATCCGATGAGTTTTTCCTTCCATCGGAAAATATTCCCCTGTAGTTAATGGCTAAATATCATTTATATTTATGCTCAGTGCTCAAAAACCCTAAATTTCACTTTAAGAAGGCTCCTTAGCTCACCACCTCGGAGCGTGCATGCTCACTTCCCAGCATGTAGCGCCACCCTTCCTAAAAATTGTTTCAGCACCTTACCTTGAAGGTCATGTGCTTTTGCTCTGTCATCTTAAATAATAAAGACTTCTCAGACCTTCGAAACTGCACTCTCTTTTCCTGACGAGAAACGTGCTCGCACTAACAGACTGTGTTAAGACACCCGGAATTTAAAGCTAGCCCATTGGCAATAATGGCTTTACAACCATTACCATAAATTGTGTATTAAACACCTGTGGGTTTATAAATTAATTTGGCTAAAATTGGGGGGTGGTTATTAAAAAATAAGCATATCTATTTTCTAAACTAACTTCTGTTCAGGAAGGGAGTTTTCTATCACGGAAACGTCGGTGATGACAATTATTTGCGGACGTTATCTGGATTCAATCTAACATTAACACAATGTCTTTGTTCTGATTTATTCACAAGTTTAGGTTATTGTTGTGACGTACTCAGGGAGTAGACGATTGAATCCAAGAATAATCTCAAACCCAATTTACTCCTTACTGCATAGCTAGGGGACTATGCACTGAGAACACATATTAGGCATAAAACACAAGTTTAGGAGCTTGGTCTTATCCTGAGCTGAGTCCAGGGAGACAACCTTTCGAGTTGTCTGCCCCACACCAAGTGGCTTCCCATGGTCCCTGCCCTCGTATTTATGCGTGGGCCAGAACAATAGAAGTCGCCTGAGGCATTACGTTGCGTAACCGCTAACAGGTTGGAGCCGGCTCTAACTGGTTTTGAACAATAGAGTAGCCTCGTTCCCGGCTGTTGGCGTTTGGCCAAGTTCCGGTGTAGACGGAAGTTGACAGGATGCCAAGTAGCTCATGTAACTGCAAGGTGCACCATGTGCATTCACACAAGGTGCGCCCTGCTATTCGTAAATAGCGTGTTACATCTCCCCCACCCTAAGTTTTTGCTTGAGGGAAGGTAGACCTACCTTATGTATTACTCAGTACCCTCTAAGCCTGCAATAAGGTTTATAAAGTTAGTTCAATGTACATTTATTTAAAACAAACAAACACACTTTACAAAAGTCCCTAAAATTTAACCCCTCATGGTCCAATTTAGCCATGTGTCAGTTTAGCTCTTCTAAGCTAAAAAAAATTTTTTTTTTTAAATCACAACTTGTTTCAAATCCTCCTGGGAACTACGCCCAGTCTCAATAAGCTAAATTCACACTTCCAACAAGCTTGTAAACAACTCAAAACTTAACAATCAACAATAACAACCGCCGCACCAAACATAACAATGTCCTTCGTAACCAAACGCCGTAACAACAGTCCTTTGTTACCATACGCCGCACAAACTTAACACTGTCCTCCGTAACAATCATACCAAAGAAATTGGTCCCCATCCGGTTTCCAAACACCCCGAAGATTTCCTTCACCGTTTGCCACCTGGTGACGCCTTCCAGCTAGTTGAGACGCTTCGCAGAGGATGTCTTTAATTAACCAGCCGGACGCTCTCCAACACACAGCTTCCCGATGAAAGTCCTTCCCCAGAGAGCTCTTCCACCATCCTGGATGACCTCTTTCCGCACGAAGTAATTACAATGTTGCTTCGCAACGGTACATGAATAAACGCACTTGTTTCACACATCTCCACAACGCCAATTCGACGGAAATTTTGTCCGAGCGTTCCACTCCAGGGTCCCGCCTGGGAACGTGCTGGCACCTCCTGCCCATGCTTCCTAGGATGGTCAATCGTTGACCTCCATCTTCGGACTGCATTTACGACGCACTCCCCTTTGTAGACCACTCCACCGAAGAATACACTTCCACCTCCACTCCAATACGAGCGTCCACAAATTCACCACTCACTCCAATACGAGCGTCCCGACTCTGGGTCTCACGCAGGCCGCTAAATTGTGGCTGCCTTTCGGTGCACCCATTGTCCATGCCACTTCCGGCCATCACGTTATGGTCGGCATCGCGGCGCCTCCACAACACCTGCAGTCCATTCTGCATCCATCCACGAAGTACGCATACTTCCACCAAAAGTCCACGAACAGCACAAAGTCCATCTTCGTTGACTTCCACACAGCCACCCCATACATGCCTTCCACTTTCTTGATGACGACTCCATGGTGGTCCCATCCATCGGTTGTGCTCTCTCGAGCGGACGAGCAATGGGAGCCACCGTCAAATTCGTGCAAAGCACGTCCAGCAACCAGATAGTCAGTGAGAGAGAGAAAAAAAATTGGCGCCCCCTCCCACTGCTTTCTGTGGTGTACATTTAAGGGTCTTTTTCACCCTTTTCTGCTCACCTGCTGGGACCAGTAATGTTCAAACATTCAGCAGAAATTCCGGAATTGTGGTCGTCCGGAGTGCCTCTGGTTTCAAGGGGGGTTTGGTTGCCACACCACCTACCCTATCACGCATCGAACACTCTACCCCAATCCGTTCATTCAACCTAATTCTCCAATCCATTTTCATAGATTGTGCCCTTAGACCGCAGCACTCACGTGTTGGGTAAAGTGCATCTGGCCAACGCCACTAGAGCGAGCCTACAGCTTTAACCAAACACGCTACGTAGAGCTTGACCTCGCACTGCTATCCCGCATGCAGGTAGAGTTCCCCACTGGGGTTCTCCCACATTTAATAAGAACTACCGTCGTAGCCTTCACGTCACCAAGTCTAGTGACCAGACGCCGAGAGTGTCGTACTCCCATATCGCGTCTTTTACGGAATAAACCATTCCGTCAGGATCGTGCTACACGCTATACGTGCCCTACCTCACACAGTAGTCGTCTAGCTGACCCTTTAATGCCAACTAACCTAAACAGTGTGTCCGCTACCGAGCTGAACAATCACTTGAAACTAAAATAATTCACGTCAGTTTCATGAAAATACCTTTTCAGAACTGCCCCTTAAATTAGTTTCCGTCCGTGTGTTTCATAGCCCGTTTTGGATTGATTCCTTCCGGTCAACCAAAGCTCCGCCATGTACACACAGGTGCTTCCCTGCATAGCTGATCTGCGGTTTTTTGCCTAGATCGCTCTGCATAAAAGCCTTCAGTAATCACCCTATTTTCGGTTTCTCCTTGTTCCACAACAAAACAAAATAGGTTTCTTTCTGGATCGCCACCGCACATATTCCTGCGTGCATGATTTAAGAAATCTGCAGTCAGCGTATATGAGGATGCGATCTTCGTTTGTACGATATAATAAAAAATGTTCTTTCTTTTTATATGCGACAAACGCGTCAAAATGCGGCAGCCTGTTCACGCTCTTATTCCAGGTTTTGTTACCTGAACAAGGTTGTGGATTGATGCCTCATTTTCGGTTGCCCAGTTACCGTCTTAAATTGTAAGCCTTTTCGTAGCTTCACAATTAATTTCGATCAACTGACAATGGCCCTGACAAGGTCCAATTTTGAAAAAAATTCGGTTTTGACCGGAACTCCAGTCAATTCCTAATTTTCCCTTTTCAAAACCCATTCTTTGGTCAGTTAAATCAGTGGTTAAGGCCGCACTGCGCATTTGAATTTTCGGATCCAAATCACAAACCTTTCTCACCTATTAACCTTCCAAAGTTATGTCTGTAACAATTGGCAATCCAAAGCCTACTGACAGCTCCTAGATTAAACCAATTTTACAGCCCTCCATTCCCTGCCATCCATACAACAATGAACCGTACTTGTTCACGTCTCCAGGAAGAAGGGGGGGGGGGGGTACGTTTGACAAATATGCTTTCCTTTTTTTTTTCTTCACAATTTGTCACCGTACATCCCGTCCGTATTCCAGTCAACCATTTCCGGTTCCAGAAACACATGGAATAAAAAAAAACACACTTTTCCCGAACGCACAAAATAAATTGCGTCCAAGTCAAGTCGCCAATTTGCCGAAATTAGTTTATTCCTTTCGGACTATCTTCGCCAATCGTCTGCTTTTCATTTACTCCAGATCGTTGAATAGCAAACTATCCAACTATGGAAATAAGCGAAGTTTAGCTCCAACTTTGCTCAATTTCCTGCTATTTTGACGTGCCAGTCTTAGCGGGGACAAGTTCGAATCTGAATAAATCCATTCCGAATTGAAACCTGTCTTCCGCCCAAGAAGTGTCAAAACCTTCCCCATTTTCATGAACTAAGGTAGTATTTCTACTATTCTCAGTCCTCGTCCTTTTTCGTGCATTACCTATGTCCAAGTTTTGCATTACTAATGGTCGAGAAATAGGAGGTACATTTTGCTGAATTACGAGCAGCGCAACCCGTAATTTTCGCTGGTGAGAAAAAAATTGTTAGCGTTCCCGCTTTTTTTTTTCTCTGCGAAGTGCGTCTTCAGTCTGGACCCCTTCCAAGGTTTATATCCACACTTACTGCACTTCAACTTAAGTCTGTTTTGTATCACAAACCTAAGTTCTTAAGCAATAGCCAAAATGCTTTCAAAATGATGAGGACTCAGTCACCACTGATCAATTTGACTTTCGCCCGTAGCTTCAAAAGTGCGTCCTTCACTTTTTCAACTCTTACAAATATCTGTGTAGCGATTTTGTTTCACTACTCAGTGTTTTGTGAACATCTTTATTTTCTTTTCAGAAAAATGGTGACTTTATTCGAGCCGTCCTTTACCATCGGGAAAGAATAAAGCGCGGTTCTCTGTAAAACTCGAAGAGTCTACAAATTACCTCCCAGTTTAACGTTTATTACTTGCGTAATAAACGGGGTTACCATTTTGTCATAAACCGGAAGATTTCAACGACAAAAAGAATGACCCAAGTTGGTTTGTCGTATTTCGTAGCTTTCAACTCTCGAAATATAACTTCCCCAACAATTTTCGCTTGTTATTTTTTCTCCCGACTAGGTAAGAAAAAATTTGCAAAAATCATCCGCACACGATTTTTTATTTCATGCTTTTTCCATCCCGAAGGTTTGGAAACATGAACTTGCCTATCCCGAAGGTTTAGGTTCAAATCACGGCAGACCCCCAAAATATGTGACGTACTCAGGGAGTAGACGATTGAATCCAAGAATTATCTTAAACCCAATTTACTCCTTACTGCATAGCTAGGGGACTATGCACTGAGAACACATATTAGGCATAAAACACAAGTTTAGGAGCTTGGTCTTATCCTTAGCTGAGTCCAGGGAGATAACCTTTCGAGTTGTCTGCCCCACACCAAGTGGCTTCCCATGGTCCCTGCCCTCGTATTTATGCGTGGGCCAGAACAATAGAAGTCGCCTGAGGCATTACGTTGCGTAACCGCTAACAGGTTGGAGCCGGCTCTAACTGGTTTTGAACAATAGAGTAGCCTCGTTCCCGGCTGTTGGCGTTCGGCCAAGTTCCGGTGTAGACGGAAGTTGACAGGATGCCAAGTAGCTCATGTAACTGCAAGGTGCACCATGTGCATTCACACAAGGTGCGCCCTGCTATTCGTAAATAGCGTGTTACATTGTATGGTCTCTCCTCCAAAATTCAACATAATTCTCAGCTAGAACTAATTTCTAACCATATTAACTTTTGGTAGCAAGATCGTGAACTCTTGTGTGTTGGTGCCTTTGAATTCAGTCATTCATGTACGTGATCTGTATTCAGTTTAGCAAAAACATAATGAATTTATTCTCACTTATTTACAAATTTAGTTTATTAGATCGTCCTCCTTTCAATAACCAACATAACTCAAAGTTAAAACTAATTTCTAACCATCACCTACTCTCAAAACACAACACTATTCCGGGTTGTGAATTACGTTTTCTGTTTTGAAGTTTGGTGATGGTTAGAAATTAGTTTTACCTTTGAATTATGTTAAATATTGGAAGTAGGATGATGTAATAAACTAAATTTCTGAATAAGTAAAAATAAAGTTATTGCGTTTTCGCTAAACTGCTCCAGAGCATGCACGTCAGTGATCGATCGCATAGGCCTAATACTTTCGAGATTTTCGTGACTACAAACACTACTGTGAATAGAGTTATATTAAAATTGATTTTGTTAAATGTATGAAGGTTTCATTTAATCCCTGCAGATAAAATCAACATTTAAGGGGATGAAACTTAAATTGCTACAGAAACCGAAGATTTTTAAGGGGTGGGGCGTCAACAAAAGTATTTCACGAATTTGACCTTCAAGCATTTTAGGTGGCTGGGCATTGGCATTAACAGGGCGTTTAATGCAAGATTTACTGTACAGATGAAACGTAACTTCTCAAAACTAAACCGTCCCGTATTTACATTTCTGCTTCGGCACATCCAATGAGTTTTTTCATGAAGCAAGCATACAAACACTCTTCCATGCCTCCAAACACCAAAAAGCTAACAATTACTACACCAGCATCAGAGAGATGTGTAAACTCATTGAGATGCCTTGATATTAACATTATGTGAATTAGTTCTATTCTGGCTTAAATCTTCACACTAACGGTTTGAACATTTAATGTCAAAAATTCAGTTGGTGTGAGTCAACATTTAGACGCAGTATGTTTTTCATGCAATAGAAAGCAAAAACATATTGTGAGGAAGCTTGCAAAATGTTGAAATCTGTACATCTGTAAGGAAATATAAAGTTCACATTGCATTGTTTGCAATTGTTTGCGCACTTAGTCAAGTAGATAAAATAAATACTCTTTTAAAGATCGGGATAAACTCATAGCAGGCTTCTGGAACATTGCTGAGTTTCAGAGCTGAACTTTTCAATGAAAAGAAAAACAATAATTTACCATGTCATTGTCAACTTCCAATAATGAATAGAAAAAAAAACAATGCTGTAAGATTTAATTCGGACACAATAAATCACCAAAGTATCCGGGTGTTTCCTGCAGTCTTTCTGCATGAACATATCACACATGGGTGTTTTGCAGTAGCAGGGGGTATGGACTGATAACTGACACTACTGTTTAGACCTGGAAACTTGGGAAATATAAGATTTTGCATAATCTTGGTGTACGAGTATGATTGTGATATATGTATAATATTTGTTCAGGTAACCTACAGTTTGTTCATTTTTGCATCTGTGCTGCTAGACGGTGTCAGATTGCATTAGAAATGGATAGCTGTTTTGCTCTTTTTATTTTTTTCAAAACCAGCTACAGGACAAAAAATGTAATATGAACTTCAAAAGTTTGAATCAACTCGGTAAATTAAATTGTCTTTTTTTAATGGATGTGAAAACAAATTATTTAATAACAAAACAAAGTGTTAGTAGTCTTTAGACTTTGTGTAGTCTTTAGTTTACATAATTTGTCAAATAGAAGACACCACAATTTATCGAACACTTCACTAAATATTACATACCAGTAAACATGTTTCACAAGCACAAAAGAAAATGATTAGCTCATCAAATGATTAGACATTACAGTTTTAATTTCATATTTTACTTTATTCTGGAATTGGTTTTGTAAAAATATAAAATATCTGTGTATTTCTATTGTGTTTTAACCTTATTTAGCATCTCTTAATTACTCTTTTAATTCTCTTAATTACTGAGACACTCACGTTTTGCCTAGCAATTTTCCAGTATAAATTATCTGTATAAAATCTAACAACGATTAATTTTTATCACCTTTGATCTGTTAGTTTACATGTATCTTCCCGCAGTAGTTGTAAAACTACCGTAAAAATGTTTGATTAATATTTTCTCAGTTAAATCAGGTAGAGAGGTAGTTTTATGTGGGAATTTTCATGGATTCAATAAAAACCCAACTTGTAGCAATGTTCGGACCATAGAATTCAAAGCATCCAATGGTGTGTATTGTTGGATCTACGAAAGTCACCTAATTTAACTGAGTGAAAACCGTACCATAGTTGCTTATAACATTGACAGTGTTAATAGGCATTTTACACTGAGAATTGAAAAATTTGCTGCTGAAGAAGTATTTGAACACATTGAATGCTGAATTTGACTTCATTATTATGAAGCTGGTTTCAGCGAAGGGGTAGTAGGTCCATAGGAATTTATTTGTATAAGCAGTCTTATTAAACCAAATTTGTTTGTTGTTTATGTCGTCTGTAAAAAGCTTCTGAATTAAAAGTAACGTCTTGTTATTGTTTTGCTTAGGTATTGTGATGTGGGCACTCCTGCTTCATCGTTGAGTCCTGCATCGTCATCTTGCCTGCAGAGCCCATGCAGCTTCACTCTCGACTCTCCGTCTCCACCACCAACCACTGCCGATTTCTGCGAGTTTTTTCAGGCATCCGGGAAGATCATGGAGAGAGATTTCTCAAACCTCACTTTATCAGGTGTGAACGTAGATCAATGACTGCAATGTATTGGTAGTGTCAGCTTTTCTTGTAAATTATGTTGCCTTAAATTTTATTTATACCGTTATGAAGCATTCTTGCATTCAAAAGGGAGTCCTCACCATGATTTATTGATTTAACCTTTGCAGAATTGAATAAATTCTTTGGCATTAAAGGCACTATTGAAAGCATGGGATATCAGTGTAATGCAAAATTCTGAAAATTCAGTAGTTCGTTATTGTTAGATCTGTAGGAACTTCCCACTGTCTCGTCATGCACTGTAATGAATCAAAAATCTCAGAAAACTGTATTGTTGAATTTCTGACTTTAATAGCTACAAACCAGAAATCAGTGTTAACAGTGGTGTATAATATACATGACGAAAGACTTTCTAAACTAGAAAATACTGAATTACATTTTCGCCAGTAAGTAAGTGGTGAAAGTGTATTTTCCTATTTTCTAGTTGAGAAAATCTTTTGTCATGTTCTGATTTTAATGTTGTGTGCTTTAGGAACTGATATACCACCTTTCTATTACATGTTCTTAATTTCTGATTGTTGGTAGTGAAAGGGTTTATTCCACAAATACACACCATAATGTTATTTGAATGCCATTCATTGGTTAAGACTTGAATCAAAACTGAAGGTTTTGATTCAACTATATTCCATGGCAGTATGGACGCTGATGCCTGCTAGCAGAACACCCTCTATCGCGAAGTCTCACAACGTTTTTTTTACCATCCTGGCTGCGTTTGCACACTGTTGTTTCATCTGCAGTTTTAAAGAATGCGTGAGGTGTATTACTTGAAAGTCTGAAGCCATTATCTTGAAGGAAACAATGCACAAATTTCAAATACAGGATGCTCGCAAACAGTATCCACAAATTTTCAACAAACCACTATATTACACTTGATTTTGAAAGCTTGGATTTACTAAATTTGCAATTAGCAAAGGAAGCAAAGGGGATAAAAGAAAAAGGGAAGTAGTCATTTTGTTAGTAAGTAGTCAAAAGTTATTTTGGAACAGGCAGGGAAATTTTGCTAGGAATTCTTGGATCGTACGCATACCGTAATTGAGATAACACGCGCGTAGTTCCCAGGGGCCTTACAGAAGGCATCATAAGGGTAGGCTGAGGCCAGGGATGGAAACAAAGTTGATCGCGCCAAGCTATCTTACATACCCTGTACATTTTCTTGGTGATGCTGCATGGCTACTTGGTAACAAAAGTCATTTTAAAAATACTTGACGGATATTATGCCCTGTTCAGTTGTGTCTGGAGGCCCTTTTTGCCCTACCACTAGCTGCAGTCCTGTTTTTCTCCCTCTTCCCTTCCTACCAACCTTTCATTTACTCGCCTTTGGAAGAGATTTATTTCATCAATTCCATTCGAATTAGGGATGAAGATTGTATTCCTTTCATCCCTTCTGCTCCCTGTCAACTGCTGTTTCCTTACGGCAAGCACTGAGAGGTAGAAACTTACTTGCAGTGCCTAGATAAATGCTATTTACATAATGCAATGGCGGGGATTGACGGGTAAATATCTTTTTTTTTGGTAGTGTTTTTTTTTCTGTACACAACCCTATTTAGTTCCTATTTTGTTAATATCAGTCACAAACTGACATTAAGTTTGAAAAAAGTGAACACTAACAGCGTAGTCGACATAAGATTTTTTTTTCTTTGCGTGCAATTTTGGGGAAAGGCTTTGTCAAATTTACGGTAGTGCAAAAGTAATCCACTTGTGTATAGATTTAAAATAAACAAGGACCAAAAAAAAACATATTGCGGGCAATCGAATATACCAGAACAGTGATGCCGACAGCCTGCTTAGTTGGTCACATCATCAGCAATTTAGTCTGCATTGTTTAGTAGTAGCGATACTTGTGAAGTGGCAGCCTAGTTGTAATTCCAAGCATTGCGATTTAGATAAAGAACAACGAGAGCTTTACGAGGCAGCTAAAATCATTCAAAAGGCTTATCGCCATTACAAGGGACGAAAGAGACAGGAGGAGCAAGATAAGGAGAGAGCCGCAGCCATCATCATACAAAATTACTATCGTCGTTACAAACAGGTAATGAGACTCAGTATTTATAAAACCTACTTTTTTTTAGTTGTAACTTGTTTCTTTTTGTAAATCTAGGATGCTTACGGTAGTTTTTTTGTTTATTTTAATTTTTAATGTTTTTATTTTTCAATGTTGTGTAATTATTTAGTAGATAGGAATAAAGCACGAAAGTGAGAGTGTATATATAACTTCTGGATGATGCACAATGGTCATACACATGGGTTGTAACATTTCAGAGAGCCCT
>JAHWFP010047125.1:0-13200 GCA_023313725.1 Lithobius niger | reverse complement strand
CAAAATAGCGGTATTTTTTTTGGGTGGGGGTAGGGTTGCTCGCTACTATTTTCCAAATAAATGTTCCGAGCAGGAAAGACGCCTCACATTCAGTGCAGATTCGGACCTTACACCGTAGCGTGCATAATAACCTCACTGTTAGGTGTAGATGGATCCTTCAAACTCCAGATGAATAATAACTGCCACTGGGAAATTCCGATTTCTTTTGGATTTTGCACATGACGAAGTAGCTATTAGTTGATATCAAATGAAACAATGAATGCACCATAGTTGCATTTACACTGTAATGGCCGCCATCTTGAAATCAAGGCCATTTTGAAATAATTATGCTTATTATCGTTAGATTTCCTTCAAATTTAGAACAGACGAAATAGTTGATACCAAGAAACAGTGAATATGGCATAGTCAGTAGTAATATCTAATGGCCATCGTCTTGAAATTGGGGATCCATTTTGAAATTGTGTATTGTCCCATTTCGTTCAAATTTAGGTCGGAGACGATACAGTTGATTCCGCGTCAAACAGTGAACGTGTCATCGTAACTAGTAATCTGTAATCCACGCCATCTTGTAATAAGTCAGCCATTTTGAAATTATGCTTATTATAGCCTGATTTCCTTCAATAAAAAAAATAAAACATGTGAAAGAAAAATAAAAAAAGGAAGTTGTACTCAAACTCTAAAGTGGGTGTATAGTGCATTCTTCTCCGTGCAGGCAGTAGCCTACCGTCAGCTGCACTGTTTTATAGTTTAGGTGCAATTCTAAAAGTAACAGGTATTAATAAACAAAAAACGGAACGTTAAATGTTAAGAGTAAGGGTCTAAAAGTCAAAACCTACAAGGAACACGGACAAGCTTTGACAGTCAGGGTCTAGGTGTAAAATTTTGTCAGTAAGAGGCTAGTAAGCATTAGACCCTTACTACCCGGTGGCTAGCTTTCGTCCTTAAGAATAGGAAAGCAGTAAATACATCTTGACGAAACTGTAAATCCTCTTATGTTATGATCCAGTGGTAGTATGGTGTAAGTTTCCTGCTTTGCTTTATGTTGAAAAGTTAATTTTTCGGTTTGGTAACATGACAGAACATACAAAGTAATGAGGATTATTGGTTGCCATCAGTTACCTTAAAATCTGTGAAATTAAAATAAGGTAGCTTTAAAGAACGTTCTTGGATTTACAAAATTGGCTTGATAAATCATTAAGCAAGTCCAGTGTTAGTATGATGCATTTCCTGCTTTGCTTTAGGTTGAAAGTTTTTTTTCAACTTAGTAACATGACAGCATATTCGCAGCAGAGAGCATTATTGGTTATCCTCTACCATAATGTACGAAAGATAATCAAAAATTCTAAAGCATTAAAGGACAAAATGCGAAACTTCACAAGAAAATTATGTTCATAAAGTTCCTTAACGATATTCTAAGAACAAAGAAAACCTGCTACAACCGTTCATACACACGTTCTGCCCGAATAGACTAGAACTACGCTAACCACCGGGTAGTAAGGGTCTAATGCTTACTAGCCTCTTACTGACAAAATTTTACACCTAGACCCTGACTGTCAAAGCTTGTCCGTGTTCCTTGTAGGTTTTGACTTTTAGACCCTTACTCTTAACATTTAACGTTCCGTTTTTTGTTTATTAATTCTACTGTGGGCTGGCTAGTTAGGATTTTTCCACCAATTGACCGATCTCAGTTTTTTTTTTTGCTCTTACATTAGAATTTATTCTGCAGTATTTCGTTTAGACAACGCATTATTCTCTTACTCATTCTTTCATTTTGGAAATCTACTCCTGGATATATGTCCGTGTACATATGCCAACTGGCAAACACTTTATAATTCGCGTCCAAACAGACAGCGAAGAGTTTTCCCAGTTTGTTCGATACTCCAGCGTGCACGATCAAAAGTAAGCAGTGCATGAGATATTCCCAAGCAATTAGTATCCTGTTATGGTAATGTTGACACACGAAGGTTTAGTTTACAAAAAATAATGACAACAAAGTTATCGTGGATGCAGATAGTCCGAGAGACAGCCGTACACATAGGTATCGTACTGGACATCTATGATATCCTTCGCTCTACTTTGTACTGGGTATGAAAAAATCACAGGGAGCCGGCACGGACAACATCATACCAACAACAGACATAGAAAAAGGGCGAAAACACCGGTATGCCATCTAATAAAGGTAATCGTCCATTTTCACTTCACATCATCTTTTAACACTTTTTGCCAGACCGATTTGCTTTGGGTTGGATTCGTTTTACGCGGAAAGCTTCATTTATACTACATATACCAAGATCGGCGCCCCACCTTTACTGGGGCTACAGGGGAGGGGCCAATATAACCCCAAAGACCCCCCAAAACTTCAAACCCAAGAGATACCAGACCGCAAAATTTAGCCAATTTCGATTTACAACCGTCCACTTTTTGATGAGTTTCTGCTCTAACATGGACATACGCTACGTCGTTACAATCAATGAAGTCCCCACTTGCCTACCGCTAAACTAGGGCCACAAAGAAAATGACTTGATGTTATCATCGATTGTTTAAGTCGTGACCTCGCTTGCTTGTTGTAGGTGCATGCAAGGTGCACTCTTGGCCATTCATTACCCGTTACCAAGGATGCTTCCATGGTTTGGCAGCGCTACGTACACGATCGGATCAAGGTAGTCCATGCATTAGCAATGAATTCAATTTAAATGATCGTTTTGAGACGTTGTTATGGCTACGTCAAACACATAAAATAATTTTAGCAGTAAAGAAAGATAATTTGTGGTTCCCTCTCATAACATAGTGAAGTGAGAAATTTTTTGTTCCACTAGAAGTACTTTTAAAAACGGTATAAAAACAAGGTTCGTTACTGAAAAAATAAACGTCGCTCGCGCTTAAAGCATCATTCATCCTCCCCTATGGTTGCCAGGCAACAACAAGTAACGCAGGCAAGCCATCCAAATTCAACTGCCCAAAAACCAACCAAACAAACTAATAGTGAAAAATTAAATTAAATCCCTTTAATTTTTTTATTAAATAAAGGTAAAGTAAAATAAGACAAATGAAGAATAAGACGAGCTCCACGTGTCTAAAATAAGAATACTACCGAACACGAAAAACTGCTGGACTGCGTACGGCAACTGTTAAATCGGCCATAGCCGTCCCGTGATATCGGCAGTGTTCTATTACTTTCGATAACAAAAGCCTGGCGAGTCGAAAATAGTTTACAATAAATTTACACGTGTTACCTTGAAACGTGTGTAAATCCTAGATAAACGGGGAAAACAAATACATTGACAGTGTTAACTGTCAAACTCTTTCGTTGACCTCTCGTTTGTTTACATACGTAGAACAAAGTGAAGCTACAAATCAACATCTGTTTTGTCCACTCCCGATCTTTTCGTGAGATTTCTTGTATCCAGACATTAACTCTGTAGTGTTGCACGTGTCTTCTTTCAGTGATTTGTTCCGTTGACAAACATTTTGAATCGTAGCACGAAACAAGGAATCGGTGCATCGTTATCACCGCCCCTTACTTTAATTGCTGTATAGCGCCGATTACTACCATAAAAATATGGAAAGCTAGGTTGCGCTTCCTTCCCCCCCCCCCACCAATCCTCATGCCAGTTTGTCAATTTAGTTTGTAATACAGTACATTGTAATCAGCAGATGGGAAATAACACAAATAAGAGCACAATAAATTTTTTTTTATTTACCAAGACTTCTAACAAGATGGCTATCCTTTTTCCAGCAAACCCCAAGCATTCCTTTGCTCTGCCGACACTTTCTTAACAATAGGGAGTTGTTTATTTGTACGCATGTCTACAATAATACGTTTTATTGAAGTGTCGAAAAAATTGAGCTGAGAAATGGGTGATAGACGCCGCCTATTTTTTTTCCCCCGGCGTCTCTGCATCACTTGCCCGGAAAAGCTATAGGCTTACGCGCCTTGCATGAGACGTGAAGCAATTTAGCAAAACGTTACAACACTCCAGCAGCAGCCACTGCACACTTTCTGGATTGTGTGTTAGTTTTATACTCTCCAAATTCACTCACCCAGGATTCGAAATACTAGACGACGTTTTAAACATCTCCAGAGCTTGACTGTGTTAAGTTTTACCGCGCTTCGCTAACGAAGTCGAATTCGACGCCATGTCTGGGCTCGATTGAACTCGCTGTTGGCAAGGTGCACCTATCCTACTGGCAAAAAAGCGCGATGTTCGACGAACGCCGAGTCATTCTTTCAGTGGCCGGATTCTAAGTTTGCTTTATTCCAAAACTTACTACTTTTCAGGCTGCTTACGAAACAATAAACGTCGACAACGAAATAGCACTTTCAGCGTGAATGAAATCGGCTGCCATTGCTCTCGTATTTTTCTCGTCTGAAACCGCAGTCAAACCTTCCTGTGCGCTCATTGGCCAATGTACTACAGTAGCTATAGTAAACAAATGTCATGAGCAGCGAGTATTTCGGGCTTTTTGGCTGTTTCGTGCAACAAAAAATCGAAAATATAAATTTGAAGTAACACTTGGCTATGAAACTAGTGGTTACGGGCCAGTACACTTTTCAAATATTTCAGAAATAAAGATCGGACTGCGGTTTTAGACGCGCGATATGAGAACAATGACGGCCGATTTCATTCACGCTGAAAGTGCTATTTCGTTGTCGACTTTTATTGTTTAGTAAGCATCCTGAAAAGTGGTCAGTTTTGGAATAAAGCAAACTTAGAGGTAGGTAAGGGGAGACTTCAGTAATAGTAAAGATGTATCGCATGCCCACATTAGAGCAGAAACTCATCAAAGAGTGGGCGGTTGTAAATCGAAATTGGCTAAATTTTGTGGTCTGGTTTATCTTCGGTTTGACGTTTTTGGAGGTCTTCCGGGTTATATTGGCCCCTCTCCTGTAGCCCCCCAATATAGTTTGGGCGCCGATCTTGGTATGTGTAGTATACATGAAGCTTTCCGCGTAAAACGAATCGAACCCGAAGCAAATCGGACTGACAGAAAGAGTTAACAAGTTGATGTGAAGTGAAGTGATTACCTTTATTAGTTGGCATAACGGTGTTTTCGTCCTTTATCTATGTGTGTCGTTGGTATGATGTTGTCTGTGCCGGCTCCCTGTGGAAAAAATGTGCCAGTCATAAAACAATAGCAAATATTTTGTACGTTAAAATTCTTCATGATGTAACTGAATTAGGGATAAATAAAGAAAATGTTCTCTGTCACTGGTCACTTGGTTTTTATTATTAATTAGTTGTTAACCGAGAAATAATGCATTTTGGCATAAACGTTTTGGTACAGCACCACCCGATGTCCCCTTTTTTCAAATTTTTTGTCCTGCAGTGATGGTGGTATTTATTTTATTCCATATCTATTCTATACCCTAATCTGAGGAATGAGGTCAGCTACCGTCTCCTTTGGGTAGCTAAAGTTGGTTCGTAAGCCAAGTTTAATATGTTATAAAATTCTTGCTTAATAATGTATGCCATGTGTAAAGCTAACTTAGTTCAAGTGATGTTTGCATAACACCACCAACTATGTTTGGTAGTTAATATTTTTTTTTTGATTTGCCTTTTTGATTGCTCCCTCGCCCAACCGTGTGTGGCATCATTATCCCAAAAATGAACATTCGTTTTATAAGAACATTATTGAGCACGTATTTTTGGAAGGGCTGATAGATACCAGCTCCTCAATTGTTCAATAATATCAGTTTTAATCAATTCTTGAGTTACTGAAGTTTTTGCAATTATTGGAGTCCTAACTGCTTACTGTGCCTAAATGCATTATAATTAGCCTTATTATCACTCCAAACAATGGCATCAATGCAGTTGAAAAAATATCATTGCACAAATGACGTCCCACTACAATTTGCCAGCACCATCACTTCCTCTGGTTTGTGAATTAGTTTTTAATGATTTTTTAGAGTGAAAGCAGCAAAACAAGCAGATCTCTCTTATTAAAGGACTTCATTGTCAACTTTGTAAGAGCATCACGGAAAAAAACTCTTGCTCGAAATGAGCTTAAATTTGGTACATAGGTGCACAGACTAGGTTTAGAGTACTACCAAAAAACCCAGATCCTGTATGTGGTTGATTAATAACCTGCCCAAAAAATGAAGCTATGGTAAGCCAGTGGGAAACTCGTAGCTCTGCTCCAAAACTACTTTCGGTGAACGCATGTGTTGTGCTTCTACCTATCATGGAATCAAGAAGTTAGTGTATGCTAGCTGCTGTTTGCCAACAAAACCGATCCAGACAGCGTTATATCTCAGCGTGAAATTCAGAATAAATTTTGCAGCCATGCAAAGCAGAGCCTCGCAGTGGAACGTCTGTTGGAGGCAGTGAGAATGACGAAGATCAACCATCAAGAGACGAGGAAAACAGTCTTCAAGGTGAAAGAGTTGGTAAAGCAAACCAACCATGACCTTTCGACCACAAAGATGGGCATCACTAAGAAGATAGTGCCTCTGTATATGGCTCCGTACATGGTGATAGAGAAGAGTAGCCCAGTCACCCATACAGTAGTACCCTTTGACGACACTAGAGATGTGAAAAGGTAAACATGCAGTACATGGAGCCTTTTGTGTCCACGATGGACCAACATGAGCTACCATCGCAACCAGTTTCACGGATGACCGACTCCAACCTACCAAAGATGAACCGCCACCTAACAACTCGTCCGACAGTGACTGAAAAGAAAGACACACCTAGGACAACATGGAACCGTCGAACTTCACACCTGATGCAGAAGCCGCCTCTAACCTCAAATGGCATCCAAGCAACAACTGAACCCCAACCTCAGACTCCTGCAGGATCGCCAGAAACGTTCTATCCAAATCAACCCTTCTGGTGCTGGAACTATGACTCTAAATGGAGATAAACCTCACCAAACGACAACACACACCCACCAAAACCGGAAGATAAAACTGATCAGACTCTCACACGAAGGAGACAAGTGCAGCCACTGCATCACCTGCGACACTATGGCTGGCTACTAACATCAGACAGACCCCCTTCCTCAGTCTTTGCGAGGCAGACTGGGAGAAGTCGATGCCCCACTAGGAATAAATAGGAATTTGTGGCGTGGCTATGAAAGACGTACTGTACACAAGTCGGGTCTATGTTAGCATAGAAAAGTTGATCAGTAAATATTGGTACCATCACTACGCACAGTTGACATGCCTCATTGGCCACAAGTGAACTCGGAACAGGCGTACCTTCTCAAGTGACTTTGACATACCTGGCTCTTTTTTTCACCATCCTCTCCTGTGATTTTGGTTAACTGCTTCTTCCCGAGACGACACGAGAGAAAGGACTGGTAACATCAAGATGGCTTAGTGGAAGGACTGTGCATGGTCTATTACATTGGCTGATGAGGAAAGGAGTAAACTGTTGTGCTCATTGCTGTGACTAAGTGACGGCATTGTGCAAGATTGAGTGAAGTGAAAGACTGTTAACTAAGGACCTCCCTTATGCGGAGTCACAACGACTCATAATAGTTTCATTTTTCTTTACACCCACGTGATTGTTAGAATCCCAAAAAAGCATGTCAATTACTTTCTTCCTTTTCAAATCAAAAATTTTCATTGTTTCCGTTCCTCGGTACATGCAGGACCTTCACGTCTCTTGAGAGGGGTCTTCTTACAGAGGAGCAACCGGTCAGGAGGCACTCCTCTGCTGCCAATGCCTGACAAGTCCCTGATCCCAATGTGGTCTAGCTCTGTGCCACTCACATTAGAGACAGAGAGTTGATATCTGTCACGACACGTGAAGGTCGAGAGCCATGCACTCGTCACTTGCATTCCTCCTACCTATAGCAAAAAACCCGATAAAGAACAACTCCAAGGCTCAACTCTCATTTGCCCCGGGGGGGGGGGGCAACAAGAGACTATCCGGGGTTACCACAGCACCATGGTAAGCCAGTGGGAATCTTGAAGCTCTGCTACGAAATGACATTGGGTGAATGAATTGGTTGTGCTGCCAAATAGCGCATGATCACAACATTAGCGTATGTTAGCTGCTGCCTGCCAACAGAACTGCTCCAGGAGAAATTTATGTAAATTTTAGCATAAAATTAAAACGTAAAATTCAGCGTAAATTGACGTTATGGCTGCTTTGTCACATGCCATGACTGAGTTCAACTCTCTCTCGTGTTAGTGGTGCTCAACTAAAGCACAATGGGATGCTGTGGGTGAGGGACAATGTCAGGCATTGGCGTTGGTAGGAATGCCTCCGGACTGGTTGACCCCCTCAGTAAAAAGCCCCTTCGCATGAGACGGGAAGGTCCTGCATGTACAGAGGGTACAATGAAAAAAAATTTGTACAATGAAAAAATTTCTGATCGAAAAATTAAGGAAATAATTCACATACTTCGTCTTGATTCTAACAATCACGTGGATTTAAAGAAAACGACACTGTATTCCGTGTGACTCCCTATAAGAGAGGTTCAAAGGCAACAGTCTTTCAGTTCACTAATCTTGCACAACACGGGTACTGTGACTTAGTACATTCCACAATAATGATCATTGCAGATCATCCTTTCCTTATTGGCCAACATTCCTGGTCTATGCATAGAATCCTTCCACAAAGCCTTCTTGTTGTTACCCTCGTGTCACCCCGAGCGTACGCAACCTAACACAATCACAGGAGATGTTTGCAAAAACAAACCAGAAGTTTCGAATTCACAATGAGTAATGGGGAGGTATGCCTGTTTTGAGTTCACTTTTGGCCAATGAGGAGTGTCAACTGCGCAACGTTACTAGCTATGAAGGCACTGATTTTTCCTGACAAACTTGTCTTTGTAAGTGTAGATCCGACTTGTGTACAGTCCATCTTTCTCAGCCACAGCATAAATTGTTCTGTACATCTAGTGTAGCATCCACTCCTCCTAGTCTGCCTCATCGAGACTGAGGAAGCGAGTCGTGTCTGACGTCAGTAGCCAGACATAGTGTCTTAGGTGATGCGGAGGCTGCACTTGTCTCCTTCTCGTTGTGAGATTCTGATCAGGGATTTCTTTGGGTGTGGGTGTGTATGTATGGAGTTATGGTTCCTGCACTAGAAGGGTTGTTTTGGGTAGGCTAATGATGTCGTCGCTGTCGAAGTCTGAGGTTGGCTTGGTTGTCGATTGGATGCCATTCAGGGTCAGATGTATCTTTTTCGTCAGCTGAGGAGTCTGAAGATTCCGAGTTGTCAGAGGTGTGTCCATCATCTTCCGAGTCACTGTCTTATGAATCGTTTGGTAGACAGTCTATTGTCAGTGGGATTGGGTTGGTGATCCGTGAAACTGGTTTTGATGGTGACCCATGTCAATGCAGTATGACTCCATATTCTGCATGTTAACTGTACTGACGTCTGTAGCATCGTTAATGGCCACTACTATATAGGTGGCGGAACTTCTCTTCGCTATCACCCTGTACAGAGCTTGTACAGAGGCACCAACTAATTGGTTATGTCCTTCAGGAAATGGTTAGCTTCACTAAATTCTTCAGCTTAATGACCGTTTTCTGCCTTTTTTGATCATAGTTGATTTTCATTTTCCTTGCTGGTTCAGACAGGTGTGCCACTGTTAGGTCCGTCGCCATCTCTAGGGAGTCCTGGTGAATCGCATAACCTTCCATGGTGAGTACGGAGTCCTTGTGTGGCAAACTGAGCATCACAAACGGTTGTCTGGGGTCTCTGCCATGCCATGCCTTTGCCATGATTAGAACTTACAATGTTTAACCTGTGCTGATGGGTGTCACCATCCGCCATTAGCCATTTGAGCATTACCCGCTGGTCCCACTGGTCCGAAGACAGTCCTGAACACAAACGCCCTCAAGCATCCTTTCAGCATCCGGTTCCGCCTGGTAGTACACCATGCCATCTGAGTATTTCGTCTAATCCCTCAAAGTCTTGTTGACATGATTGCAGCTTGTCATGTTTCCTACTTAACGTTTTAAAAAGCCAGCAACTGCACATGTATACAATAAAATGCGACGTTTCGGGATTTATCATACCGTAGTCAAGCAAAAAATATATTTTGTAGCATAAGCTACAAATCACAAGATAATATACACTTAAATGGTTTCCCATTTTAAAGAAAAGCAAGCCATAGCAGTAAAGGCAAAAAATAAAAAGTTAAAAAAGATAAAAAGTGAAGCCCAGTCAGCGCAAAAGCTGAACTGGGACAACCTCTCCCTAACGAAGCAGGGAAGAAGGGATTTCCAGAGCAGGGTGGTGGCTATTTATGTGGGTGGCCCTGGTAGGAAAAATTTGCGATTCCAAATTTGTGAAGGATTGGTATATATTCCGAAAACTGTTTATTATTAGGCATCAAATGATTATGGACTGGTGGTCGTCGTGTTAGAATGCAAACTGTGTCTAAGTTGACACGTGCAAGAAAATTATTTTCTTGAAAAATGACTTGCGTATTTTGAAGATCTGTGGTGTGCCTTGTCTTTATCTGGTGCTGAACAAGAGAGCTGGTTTTATCTTTGTTTTTAGGGTTGGATTTTTGCGATGAAATCCTTTTATTAAGTTCCTGTTTCGTGGTTCCTATGTAGCTAGCTGTGCATGTTGGTTCGCCACACGGGATTTGATAGATGACATTTTTTGTTTAGTTTTATCTTTTAGCTCGACTGTAATGTTTGGCATAGTTCGTTTTTTTCATTTCGTGCTGCAGTGGAGACGAGAGTCAGTTTTTGGGGAGCCCACAATTTCCTAAGGTTTTCTGTGGCATAGGGGAAGTATGGAAGCCATATAAAATTGGATGGCTTGAGTTTTGGTGGGTTAAGTTTGAGAAGAGCACGGTGATCTATTAATTTTTCGAGCAAATGTAGAGGATATCCATTTTCAACAAATTTATGCAGTGTGTATTGAATTTCTCGAGTAAGGAGAAATGTATTGGTGGTGTGGTCAAAGATGCGTTTTATTTCGTTACAAACTACATTATTTTTATGGGCTGGGTCAATGAAGGAACCATAATTCATGGAAAGAGTTGTATGCATGGGTTTTCGAAAATGCGTAAATTCGACTAGGTTTTCAGGTGTGATAATGACAGTCACATCCAGGAATGGGATGGCCTTGTTTTTAGACTCTTCCACAGTGAAAGAGAGGGAAGGGTTAAGAGAATTTAAAAATTCCAGCATTGGTAAGTTATCATGATCCTGTACGAGAGCCAGGGAATCATCCACAAATCGTTTGTAAAATTTTGTGTGTGGAAACTTTAGTAAAAGAGGGTCATCAATTTTATTGAGTGCAATGTCGGCCAGGAAGGTTGAAATGGGACTACCCATTGGTACTCCATTTGTTTGCACAATAAATAAATTTTCCTAGTGAAAAAAAGTTGTGGCGAACACTATTTTTACAGCGTCGAGAAAAAGAAGGACATCCCAGCCAAGTCTGTTAAGTGGTTCAGGGTTAATTTGTAGTTTTTCTGAAATACATTCTAAAATATACTCTTGGCTAAGGGAGGGGAACATCGAAACCACATCAAATGACACAAAACTATACCCCGGAGGTACCCTAGAATTTTCCAGTTCTGAAATTATAAGAAACCCTTATCACTAACCACTTTAACATAAAAAAAAGGAAAAAAGACGTCTGAACAACATCAAACATTTCCAAAGGCAGCTTGGCTGCACAACATTTCTCATCAAACCCTTAATCGCCCTACTGAGAGTCTCCTTAAAAAAGACCTCAAATTTATTCCGACTCCCCCTATCAGGGTCTACCTACCCTCATTTTGTGCAAAATTTGAAGCAGTTGCTCGTTTTATTCCTCCTAGGACTCCAGCTAAGTAAATTATTCTTGGCACTTTAAAAAAATCTAAAACTGTACTGGCACCCAACCTATCATTGGAAGAAATTAAAGCCATGAGGGAACTCAAGAAAAATCCTGACATTGCCATTACTAATCTGATAAAAGTAACGCTACAGTAGTCTATGATAAAGCTCAACTCCGTCATAAAATCCTTCAAGAACTAGCCTCGAACCCAATTTACGCAGGTTTTACATACAGCCCCTTTTCCAAATCTGTAGCATGCAATAAAAGGTTTCTTTCCTACTTGGTTGAAAACAATAAACTTAAGGACGAAGAGTTTCAAAAATACAAAAAATGGCCCATGCCTCCCCCCCCCTATCATTTTCCCACAGGTAAAAACTCATAAACCAAGCTTCCCACTCCGCATCATAACAAGTGGAAAAAATGCGCCCAATTTGTTCCTCTCTCGTCGTATCGCACCGGTTCTTAAACAACTTGCAATTGGAAAACACACCACTCCTAATTCCAAAAGTATAATTGCAGAACTGGAAAATTCTAGTGTACCTCCGGGCTATAGTTTTGTGGCATTTGACGTGGTTTCGATGTTCCCCTCCCTTAGCCAAGAGTATATTTTAGAATGTATTTCAGAAAAACTACAAATTAACCCTGAACCACTTAACAGACTTGGCTGGGATATTCTTTTTTTTCTCGACGCAGTAAAAATAGTGTTCGCCACAACTTTTTTTCACTACGAAAATTTATTTATTGTGCAAACAGATGGAGTACCAATGGGTAGTCCCATTTCAACCTTTCTGGCCGACACTGCACTCAATAAAATTGATGACGCTCTTTTACTAAAGTTTCCACACACAAAATTTACAAAAGATTTGTGGATGATTCCCTGGCCCTCATACGGGATCATGATAAATTACCAATGCTGGAATTTTTAAATTCTCTTAACCCTTCCCTCTCCTTCGCTATGGAAGAGTCTAAAAACAAGGCCATCCCATTCCTGGATATGACTGTCATTATCACACCTGAAAATCTAGTCGAATTTACGCATTTTCGAAAACCCATGCATACAACTCGTCCCATGAATGAGGTATAGTATTATTCATTATTTCTGAAGTATTTTTTCCTCTCCTTTTTCTGAGCTTTCTTCCATAGAAGAATAGGACCATCACCAGAAATTGGATCCTATTGACCTCCTATAAGTATTACCCCATTAAATGCATTTCAAGTTCCCTTACTAAATACAGCAATTCTTCTATCTTCAGGAGTTTCAGTAACCTGAGCCCATCATGCCTTAATAGAAGGTAATTATTCACAAACAAAAACTGCTTTACTAATTACGGTAATTTTAATTATGCTTCCTTCATTGACCCAGCCCATAAAAATAATGAAGTTTCTAACGAAATAAAAAGCATCTTTGACCACAAAACCAATAAATTTCTGCTTGCTCGAGAATTTTAATACA
>JAHWFP010047122.1:0-20171 GCA_023313725.1 Lithobius niger | reverse complement strand
GGTTTTCGACGCTGTATAATTTTGGTTGTGGTGTGTGCGTTTCCGTCGCGTGATCCGGAAGTGTCAAAAGTATTGAGTTATCGGTAAAAGTGTGGGTTATCGGCAAAAGTCTGGGGTAACTTGATAACCCACACTTTTTGCGAGGACGCACACTTCCGCTCACGGTTAACGGGATTTAACCTACGGAAATTTAGCATGGCGTTCACTTAGCGTGACGTCACAGCCGTGGTATAATAATAATAATAAAAATAATAATAGTAATGAAATAATATTTATTGCCCAATAAGTTCAAATGGTCAAGGAAGGACAACAGGTTGATCAGATACCCAGCCAAATTAGTAAGAGGGAAAAAAAAGAGATTCGTAATAAATGTAGCAGGCCACCAGGCCTTAATCAAGACCATCTGAAATATTTAGTGAGGCAAACATTCCTCAGCTTTGTTTTAAAATTTTGTAATGTAGGAGCCACAACAACGTCAGCAGGGAGCTCGTTCCACATCCCGACTACGCGGTTGGAAAAAAATATTTCTGTAATCCACGTAGCAGAGATCATGAAGAAGGGAATAAGTTAATGAAAAGTCACATACCAACCTACGTTTTTCAAGAGAATCAGCATTTAAAATGTTCAAGCGCTCACTATAGCTTTTAATTTTAAGATCAGGTAGATTATTCGTAAATTGACGTTGCACTGATTCCACATTGTAATATTTTTAAAAGGTGCGGAGACCAAACTGCACTTGCGCATTACAGAATTGGTCTGACGAATACAAAAATGCCCAAAATAATGTTTTACGGTCTTTAGAGACAATTGCACGTCAAATCAATGCCGCCCTCTGTCTGGCAACCTTAATAATTTTATTTCAATGGGTAGAACTTTTCAAGTCATTAGAAGACCAAACATCTTGGTCCTTAACTTTAGTTTGGTGATCAAGATTTGCTCCCAAAAGGACATAGTCAAAATGTTTATTTTTTGACAAAATTGGAAAAATGTTGCATTTAGAACTGGAAATAGATAACTGCCATTCAATTGACCAGTTCGCCAATAATCTAAGGACATGGATAAGTTGTAGTTACCCCATAATAATTCGATAAAGCTTGGAATCGTCTGCGAATTTCGGGAAATTTATCAGTTTTAAGATTATTTATGTGTTACAAACAAAAACGTCAGGTGTGCCGTAAAAAAAGGGTTATATGATTGAATTTTAACTTGTTAAAATGTACATGCATAAAAATTGATCATTTTCAATTGAAATAATCAAATGTACAATTGAGAAAATTGCATCTGTTTAAGTGCCGTTGTTTTAAATATATGAGTCATAAAGCACAACAGCACTTAAACAGATGCATTTTTCTCAATTGTACATTTGATTATTTCAATTGAAAATGATCAATTTTTATCCGTGTACATTTTAACAAGTGAAAATTCAATCATATAACCCTTTTTTACGGCACACCTGACGTTTTGGTTTGTAATCCGTGTAATTTTTTTTACAGCTCGCGTCGCGCAAAAAAGGTTTATTCATGCTGTCGATTGTTGCTGGCCATTTTGAAACAATTCAAGTCAGCAGGGAAAGCCTGCATCTGTGAAATAAATACGCAATTCTATCGTTTAAAGGGTTAAAGGGTTTAACGAGCGTTAACCACTCCTGGTCATCTGCCCGAAGCCCTAAGGCCCGGGCCTATCGTTTTTATCTGCCACAACAATGCAGCTTAGCTTGGTTTAAAAATATATGCGTTTAGCTGAAACACTAATTCTTTCACGATCTTTATTTAAGAGCCATGGCCCAAAGACGTACGCCCTACTAAAACTAAATACACATCACACTACTCATACAACAAAACAACTCAACTGTCATTCAACAATCAACTTTTTAGCAAAGACGTAACACGTGCACGAAGAATGAATCTGGAGTTTGCTGAGTGGTATTGTTCCCTAAATACAATGGTTAAAACAATGTAAAACAATCAAAATGATCGCTTAGGGTCCCGTAACTCCAGAATGGATACTCCAATCGAAAAAGTGGTCCCTGTAAGGTTGAAGCCCGGGAAATTTCTGGCTCAGATCATGTTTTAGATTTTAGGTAGGTGCAGTAGTTTTTTTCAGAAAGCGTGTCAGCCAAGAACAACAACAACAAGAAAAAGTCAACAGTTTTCAAATTTACGTGTGGCACCCTACGTTTACTCTTCCACGGAATTGCATAAAAGTTGGTGTAAAGTTGAGAAAAGTTGCTATCTACTATCTGGCCAAGTTTGGTCGAAATATATTGAATAAAAACGGAGAAATTAATAGTTTTAGTTTTGCTGGAGAGAGGACTTCAATCATAAAATGAACAACAACCTAAAATTGAACCCTGTGGAACACCACTAGTTACTTTAATAGCTTTTGTCAATGTGGTACCAACGCGGACCCGCTGGAACCTGTCAATCAAAAAGTTAAGAGATCCAAGCCAGTATATTAACGGTAATCCCATAACTAGCCAATTTTGGTACAAGGCTTTTCGTGTGACACAGAATCAAAGGCCTTGGCGTAATCGATCATGATGCCATCAGTACAAGCGCCAACATCCAGTCCAAGGGTCCAGTCATACAGACACTGTAACAACTGGAGGTAGACCGACCTGCAGTAAAGCCGAATTGTCTTTGGTCTAATAAATTACGCTCATTAAGGTAACGTGTAAGTTGTACACTAATAATACGTTCTAGCACTTTACATGGAACACATGTCAAGGATATTGGTCTGTAATTTGTGGGTTCAGCTGCATTACCGTTTTTGTACATAGACATAGCCTTTCCAACGTGATGGCAAGGTAGCAGAATTTACTGAAGCGTTAAAGATTCTAAAAAGAGGTTCTATTAGTTCGTATGCAAATTCTTTGTAAAATGCAGCTGAAAAACCGTCTGGGCCAATAGCATGACTGTTTTTGAAACTTGCCAGAACCTCAATTATAGTAGAGTGTGAAAATGTTACACTATCAAACAAGTTGCTGCATACAGATGGAAAAGTAGGCAAGATGCCGTAATCAACTGTAAAGATACTTGAGAATACCTCGTTAAAAATATCAGCCTTCTCCAAATCATTCTTAAGTAGACTTTCTTTCGAGTGAAGAGTTGGAATGCTACCCGATATTCCAGTTTTATATTACATTATAAACCAGACTCATAGCAGAAATGAAGCAACCGCAACGACCCCCGGAAGGGGAACAAAACATGCTAGTGTGTCAATTCTTTGGCATGAAGTTGAAACTGGGACGTTGTTGCCCTGAAAATAAGTTGAAATTGGCACATTGTTGCCTCGACTAACAATTTGCTCTAACAATTATCCTTCTAACTAAACACCGTGGTAATCTCAAGGGCAAGTATTACATGTCGCCATGCACACTTCTTTTTCACACGGTATGCATCGCTTAAGCCACAGCGAAAGACTGGGAGTGGGGGGGGGGGGGCAAAGTGAGCTGTTACTATTAAGCATACGATTACGCATTAACTGAACCTAGAACAGAACAAACAAACAAGCACGGGAGCCGGGAGCCGGGTACGTGTTCAACTACGTATAGCAAAGAGGAGAAAGGGAAGGAAACCAAGAGGAGAGGGAGAGGACGGTGTAAGGCTGTGCTCTGCCACGGCACGCCACTCGAGCACCTCTTCACAGGGCATAACTTGAGGCCTGCGCACTGAGGCTAGACAGCGCGCGCAGTTCAGAGAGAAAAGCCATGTTTGTAATCAAGATGGCAGCGTGCAGCAAAAGGTGCACGAAGGTTCGGTTAAGTGTTTAATGATAATCTGCAAAGAGTAAAAGAACTAGAAAACCCCAACTGTGTGCTTTGTGTTACAGCATAGAACACATTCTCGCAGTTATATGGCGCCCAACTTCAGCAACAACCCGACGATGGTGAGCCGAGACGAACTTAGAGATCAACGAAAAAATGGCGCGGTAGCTTACAGACCTCGTGGGTAATGTACGTACAGCAGCAAAGAAAGACAATTTCGGTAAAATCGTTCTGATTAGAAACAACTAGTGCTGAAATGTACCTCAAGATCAGAAGAAGATCAAAAAACCAAATGTTGATTGTAAAATTGAAATGCTACCACTTGAAAACAAATAAGAATTGAAAAATTGACTGACGATCGACTACCTTTTCCTGGCATCGATGCACGTCGAAGCCAACGCGATGTCAAGAGCAAGAATTTATGTTCTTTAAAAACAAAAACAGAAGCATTGCATTCAGTACGATCGTTTAACAATGAACTGTTTAATGAACTCTCAAATTGAAAATTTTGAAGCCGTAAGGTGCAAAAACGCAAACGCAATTTTAAAATGCATTTTGTAACGAGCAATGGCCAACCAAAACAAAATTTTCGTGCCATCCAAACAATGCTGGGTTCGTACGCAACACGCCTAGCATGCCAGAGCCGTAAGAAATCCAATTTTTTTTGCTAAGTTTAACCACGCAAATCAATAGCGTAAACCTTAATGTAGCATAACGTAGTGCAAGATTCACGATCGCAGTGTAAGTTACAAACTGTGTAGAACAAATCAAATCGTAAAAATAATGATAGGCTATCGCGGCTACCGAGTGTTTTTTCTTGGACCAGGAGGTGTACCTTGTCCTGATCTAAGAAGCGAGTTTTCGCGCCCATGCATTGTGTTTGAATGAACCACTTGAATGTGTAGAGTAGGCAGTGGAATGAACGCTAGCTACAAACAAAGCAAGTCTCGCACGCAGGTCACACCACGCATTTGCAGTGGCAAGTGCCAATTAAAAATTGCAAATTGCCCTTTCGATGCATTAAGTAAATGTAATTCTTATTTGAATTAAACAATTAAGCGCCATTCGAGAACGAATTAAAGTGAAAACTGAATTTCAAAGCAAGGTTTTTATTTTCAAAACGAACTTTGTTAGCGACGCATTCTGCCTGGTATCATGGTGCACCCTGTAGATATCGGAATCGTAACGCCAACGATCGGGGATTGTCCGATGCATCTTCCCGAACCAATTCCTAATTTTGAAATGGGTGACAATGAGGATTCGCCAATCAAACGATTTTTGGGGAAAATTCCTGATGTAAATAATGTAAAGCCTCTCATCGACGGACTGGTCACAACTATTTCATAGCGTTGAAAGACGAAGACACGATACTATTCCTTGGACTTTTTGCTTAAATTTATGAATGTTGAGTCTTTGGTGTGAAATTTTTCTTTTTCTTGTTTGTTATCATGCCTAGCTTATCAGACTGCCCGACATGCAACAAGAGTTATTCATAAGGACAAGGACTCTATCCGTTGTGATATCTGTTTGAAATGGTACCACCCAATTAAATGTTTAAAATATGAACCTGACACTTTTCAAAATCTTGCTAATCTAGATATTGTTCCCTGGTTTTGCAAAACCTGTCGAGATGATATATCAAATCTAATGACTAATGTTACTCACATTAAGCAACAGGTTGATAAAATGGATAAAATTAGTGAGGTGCTTGCTGATATCAAAGCCACTCTCGATATTCAAGGAAAAAAATATTGATGACATTGTGACTCGTGTGGATGAACATGATACAGAATTAAGTTTACTGTCTCATAGGATTGAACTCATTGAAACTAGCTCGCGATCATCGAATGAAATTGACACTGATTCGGTAACTTCCGAAATAAATTTACGACAAAAAAATCTTTAAAATGTCATTATTTCTGGAATTCAAGACGCAGATATTGAAAAGAAAATTAGCAATGTCATGACTTTCTTGGACTGTGAAACATTCAATTATGTTATTTCTCATGTTGGTAAATTGGAATCTCCTATTCCTGGTTTAAAACGTCTGCAATTCCAATCCCCCGAAGAAGCAAATAAGGACGTGTTGAATGCGGCCAAACAGCTTAAAGGGTCAACTAATTTTCAGAATGTCTTCTTGCGACGTGAAACTACTTTCCAGCAAAGGAAAAAATATAAAGAGCTTAAATCTGAACTCGCCCAACTTAAAAGTAGAGGTGAAAATGTACGCATCTTTCGAGGCAAAATTGTGAAAGGTAACACTAAGTAGAGGGAATGACGCCAGAGGACCAGCTCTAATGGGAAGGAGGCTAATATACCTAAGGTTCCAATTGCTGTTCCTCCTTTTGAACAAGACTTTTGCTTCCTGTTAATTAATGCTAGATCCCTTAAAAACAAGTTACTTGACTACTATATGCTTTTAAGTAATGACAAACCCGATTTAAATTGTTTCACAGAAACTTGGCTTACGTCAGTTGTTCTGGATGCTGCACTAATTACTCCAGATTACCGTATCATTCGTAGACAAGATAAACAAAGGGGAGGTGGCCTATTGGTTATTTCTAGACTTGGGCACTCAATTAAATCTGGGAGCGATTCTGAAATTTTCAAATTGATGTTAAATCCAGACGGTTCTGTTGGTGTATCGCCCACCGGTCTCTTCAGCTGAATTTGATACTCGGCTTTCTTAGGTTATTTCTGACCACTCGAAGTTGGCTAACTGCATCATTTGTGGAGATTTTAATCTGCCCACTGTTAATTGGGCTGCTCGTACAACAACTGATTCATGTGATTTACGTTCATTACGTACTTTTAACATGTTGGATGTAGAACAGGTGGTTGATTTTCCAACTAGGCAGGGTAACATCCTGGATCTCATTTTTTTCAAGGATGTGTCTGTTCTAAGGAGTTGTCAATCGTTAGGTAATTTAGTTACTAGCGACCATGAAATTGTGTCCTGTACAATTAGGTTTTTTTGTGAATCTGTACTTCGAATCAAAACAAGACTCAATTACGACTTTATTTCATTCGATAAACTTAAAACTGACCTTTTTTCTGTCAATTGGGAGCTTCTTGGTGTAGACCAAGCTTGGAGAACCTTCTATGACATTTTGCTTGAGCAACTTAAGTTATGCTGTACTTATTTTACGACGGGCAACCACAAGCTCCCTTGGATGGACTACAAAATTATTGAACTAATCAAAACCAAACATAAACTATGGCGCAAATGGCGTATCACTAAAGATGCACTTGACTTTGATCATTATTCGAAAGTCAACAAGGAGGTCAGTGTGTCTGCCAAAAAACTTAAAGCTGAATATGAACTCTCCCTTGCATTGTTATCTAGGTACAACTTTAAACCTTTTTTTAAACACGCAAAACAAACTTGAGTGTATCGTGAACACATTGAAGCACTTCAGAGATTCTGATGGGAGATTGGTTACTGATCCACTCGAAAAATGTAATCTTCTTTGTAATAGGTTTGTTGAGGTTTATACTGTTGATAATGGTGTAGTACCAGAAATAGAGTTTTCTGATGTACATATTAATGAATTGTTTTTCTCTAATGATATGGTAAACCAATCCATTGTTAAACTTAATCTTGTTGCAGCACCTGGACCAGGTGGTATACCTAGTCAATTTTTTCATAAAATTAAGAACATTATCGTACCAATATTGACTTGCCTCTTCAATAAGAATCTACAAGAAGGTTTTGTGCCCCCAATGTGGAAAAAGGCCTTAATCACACCGGTCTATGAAAAGGGAGACCGGCTTGAACCTCTTAATTATAGGCCGATCAGTTTAACTGCCCATTTTTCTAAAATCTTTGAACGAATTTTGCAATGTTATATTACAGAATTCCTAGAGACTAGCAATCAGATTGAAGTTACACAGCATGGTTTCAGAGTTGGCCACTCCACACTTTCCAACCTTATTAATTTTTACACTCAGGTCTATCATTCCTATGATTCAGGGACCCCTATTGATTTGTGCTTCTTTGACCTGGAAAAAGCATTTGACAAGGTTGTTCATCTAAAATTAATTCAAAAAAATGAATGCCTTGGGTATTGTGGGAAGAATTGCTGACTGGATTGAGAATTGGCTGTCTGATAGAGAAATTTCTGTTGTCCTTAACAATTTTCAGTCTATTTGGGGAAAAGTGACGAGTGGGGTCCCGCAAGGTTTAGTCCTCGGGCCCCTGCTTTTTTCTTAGTATATTCAAGATTTTTGTAAATCTGAGGACTTACTTGTAGCCAAATTCGCAGATGATACTGAAGCAGCCTTTATAAAGATTGTATTTTTGCTCAAAACTTCGTTTTACAGGCACTTGACTGGAGTCACACTTGGCAACTGCCTATTAATGCAGATAAGGTTTGCATTGTGCATATATTGGGTTTGCTAACCCGTGGAATGATTGTGTCCTTGGCCATACACCCATTTCCTCTGCTACTAGCATTAGAGATTTAAGTATTGTTATCGATGAGCAACTGAATTTCTCATTACATGCCAATATGATTGCTGCCAAGGCAAACTCTACTTTGTATATTCTTAATCATACTATTGTTAGTCGATGTAAATCTGTATACCTGGTGCTCTTTAAGACACTAATTAGGCCTATTCTAGAATATGGGGTCCCATTTTGGGAACCATTATTTATCAAAGATAAAAAAAACTATTGAAAATATACAGAGAAGGGTCACTAAACGTATTACTAATCTGGGGCATTTGTCCTATGCCGACAGGCTAAGAATCCTTAAGCTGCCATCTCTCACTTGGCGACGTCAGCAGTTTGGACTAATCATGATGTTCAAGATCATTAAAGGCTTAGTACCTGCTTTTTCAGATGGTTTTTTTGAAAGCCATTGTTCATTGTACAATACAAGGGGTACTTCTTACAAACTCAGGGTTACAAGCCTGCACCTCATTGTTGTTAAAAATGCTTTCACTAATAGACTAATAGGGTTATGGAACTCGCTTCCGCTGGCGAATGATAGGAAAGTTTAAAGTTCTTCAGAAGAAAAAAGACGAAGAAGAAATAGTGTACTTTGTGATGTCCTAGGCGGGGACACACCTTAGCCCAGCGTGGGCACCAATGGTAATAAACACACGGACTACCAGAGTGTAGGCTACAGCTGATAAGACAGCGAACTTCCTGTTTACTGCTCTTTAAATACAGGGAAGTCATGTGATGCACTTAAGACTATATACAATTATGGAACAGCCTATTTAGTGGTTAAAGGGTTATCTTGGTAGGGTTAACATATAGACATGAAATTGATGGCTGCCATTGTGGAGCACACAAGTGACGACTCCACATACTTGATAGTGGAAAGACTGCAACACCAGCCACGTCTGTTGCTGTCGTCGAAATTGCCAAAGATCTTGAAGCAGCTCATCAAGGAGGTTACCGGCATTCCAGCATTCATCGCACATGTAGAGAAAAAGCCAGAAACGCAACAGTCAGCCAATTCAGCAGGACAACAACGTTTAGGGAAGCAAGGGAATGCTAACAGTAGCTACAATGGAAGCAGAGATGGACAAAAACCCATCGCGGCCCCATCAAAGCATCAGAAAATCAGACCAGCTAATCCACAGCAGGATGAAGCAAGTAAAGAGCGTCAGAAGAACCAAGGGTCAGACAGACAGACTACCGAAGAGCAACCAGAGGCTGCGCCAGGAACAGACCAACAACAAAGACAGGAAGACCTTCAACAGCGCCCGGCTCGGAGCATCGAAGGAAGGGACTGGGAAAAAGGGAGTCAATTGTTGGAACTGTGGCCAGTTGGGACACTTCAAGTCAGGCTGCAAAAACCCACCCAAGGAACTGCGGAACAGCTTCTTCTCGACAACAGAAGCTACGGCGCTATACACAGTCCCAGTGCGGATGAGGAAATGGAGCAAACTGGCGACACTGGACAGTGGATCCGGAGGCTCGCATATGAGTAGGGCATGGTTCGACACAGCCTACCCAAACCAAAAACTTAAGAGCTACAAAGGCGAAGACTTCAACCTAGCAGATGGGTCATCGATATGACCAAGTGGCACCGCCTACCTACCATTCCAGCTCGAAGGAGAACACTTAAGGATGAAGTTCACCATTTTCGACGAACTCGCCGACGATGTCATCCTTCATGAAAAAGTTCCAACTGGTCACCAACTCCACTAATGAGGAAGTATTCATGAAGAAGTTCCCATACAAGATTTTCACTCTTTCAGACAAGGGAACCGACCCAAAAAGGAAAAGAAAAAACAGCATCTGGAGGATGGCAGCAGAGCCCCTCCAACCGATTGAAAACTCCTTCAACCAAATGAACGAGGAGCAATTCCAAGAACTAGAGGAACTTGTACAAGCCTACCAAGCTGTATTCCCAGTAAAGCGAGGGTTAACATCGGTCAGGCAACACAAGATTGAGTTCAAAGGAGAACCCTGTCCAAAAATAGCCAAGAGCTATCCCCTATCAAAGAAACAATGTGAAGAAGTCGACAGAATGGTCAACGAGTTGCTTGCAGCTGACAAGATCGAGGAGACCGAATCTGAGTGGGGATCACCCATTTTCCTCAAGCAAAAAAAGAATGGCGGTGGATGGAGAGCCATCGTCAATTACACCGAACTCAACTCTCAGACAAAAGGTGACTCTTTCCCTCCACCCAGACAGGAAGAGATTTTCGATTTCCTGGCAGGAAAAAAGTATGTTTCAGTCATGGATGGAGAGTCGGGATTTCACCAGATCCCACTCCACCCCGACTCACGTGACTGCACCACATTCGTTTCACCAGGGCGAGGCACGTACAGGTGGAAGGTCATGCCATTCGGCTTAAAGACAGCGACATCCGAATTTCAAAGAACAATGAGCAGTGTTCTCAACGGTCTCATCGGAACTGACTGAGTCGTATTTGTCAACGACATCGTCATTGCTACAGAAACGTGGGAGGAACATGTCCAGCCATAAAACGAATTGTCCAGTGATTCATGAAGCATTGGTTCACTCTTCGGAGAAAGAAGTGCCCCTTCTGCTTACCCGTAATGCAGATTCTGGGCCATGGTGTGTCTGCAGATGGCATCAAGGTGACAGACTCAACCGTATCATCACTGAGGGACTACCCCGTTCCCAACACAAGGTGAAGGCTTCAACAATTTCTCGGTCTGACCAACTACTTCCGGAAATTCATAAGAGAGTATGCCGAGATCACAAAAGTCCTCTACAGCCTACTCAAGAAGGACACCCTGTACAAGTGGACCGAAGTACACACCAGAGCATTCGAAGAGATCAAGGCAAAGCTCCTCGCTTCACAATTCTACAACTGCCAGACTTCGACCACCCTTTTCAAATCGAAACGGACGCAAGCGACGAGGGAATAGGTGGCATGATCTCCCAAGTAATTGACAAGCAGGTGAAAACCATTGAGTTCTTCAGCAGAACATTGAAAGATCGGGAGACTAGATACACAACCTTTGAAAAGGAGGCGCTAGCCGCTGTAGAAGCAGTCGAGCGATGGCGACATTACATTGATGGTAATCATTTCACTCTCGTAACCGACAACGACGCACTCAAATGGGTCTTGTCGAATAAGAAAAATACAGGCAAAACCGGTCGGTAGGCTGTCAAGATACAAGCCTACTATTTCAACGTGGTTCACAGAGCCGGCAAACTAAACGTAGTGGCAGACGCACTATCACGCAATCCACCACTATTGCTACTCATCCGAAAACAAGAAAGAGCGCCAATTACCGACAAGCTCCAGGTGAGACAAGCCCAAGAGGAAGATGAATTCACAAACAGAGTCTAGAAGGTTGTCAGAAGCAAGGAAGACAGAAACCCCCGGTTTCATCAGAAAGGCCACCGAGCATTTTATCTTCGACGAAGGGACTCTATTCTATATGGACCCAGCGGCACCTGAACGGAACAGCCAACGATCAAGGTGGCGCATCTATGTACCAGAAACCATGCGACACCACACCAAATCCTTCACGACGATCACCGCCAAGCAGGTCACTTGTGCGTGACTAAGACACTGGCAAGACTGAGGCATGTAGGCTACTGGCAACGCATCTTCAAGGACGTCAAGAACTATGTTCATTTCTGCGCCATCTGTCAAATTGTGAAGTGTGTTCAAACCAAAGCACCTGCCTTGATGCAACCAGTTATTCCTGACCGCCCTAACCACATAATGGGTATCGATTTCGTGGGTCTCCTGCCCACGACAACATTTAACAACAAATATGTTTTATCCGTAGTCGATTATTTCACTAAATGGACATGGTTGATACCAACAAGGAACGCCACTGAAGAGCAGTAGCGACAAAGTTCACCCAGCATGTTCTTTGCGACGTTGGAGGTCCAGAATTCTTAATCTTGGATAATGGAGCATCTTTCACCGGTAAAGAGTTCACATCAATGCTTCAGGAGAACGGCATCAAGCACTCCAAAACGACGCCGTACCATCCGCAAAGTAAAGCAACTCGGAGAGTTAACTGAACTCTCAAAGCATGCATCAGAGCATTCGCAACAGAATGGATCATTCGCAACACCCACGTCTCAACAGGTGAAACGCCTTATTTCCTAATGAAGACCTCAGACCCAAGAACAAAACTACAGGCACTCCTGTTACCACCTATGCAAACAGGAATGACTATCAAAGTGTATGCTGAAGTCCACAAAGCCGAAATGGACAAAGCATATGACCTAGCAAGAGCGCAGCAATCAGAGGCAGCGAGGTCCACAAAGACTTACTATGACAAGAGAAACCAGCCTGTCGAATATAAGCAGAATCAACTTGTCGAAGTTAAAAATCACGTTAAATCGGATGCAACCAGGAACTTTTCAAAAAAACTCGCACTGATCTACAAAGGACCCTACAGAGTCATAAGAAAGGCATCAGACGTCAAGTACGTACTCGGGTCAACGCTAGACCATTCAGACGTGAAAACGTACAACATCTGAGATACAGCCATTCTTTGACCCAGAAACTATGGACCGCTGGGGAAACATGAACCAACCAGGCACCATTTACCACCCACCAGAAGGTAATCAGCAGGAGGGTTCAGAAAACAACAAAGATTCTGAGGCTGAAGACAGCACAGCAGAAGACGACGTAAGCGACGATGATGCCACCAGAGCTGTCACGCCAAGTGATAACTCCGATAACGAAGAAGCACGAGACCACGACCAAGACGACATGGGAGAAAATGAAGCCAGCGATTTGGAAGGCGACGACGACGAGGAACCGGAAAAAGCTGCGGCCAGCGAAGCCAGGCCGAAAAGAACCATTCTCCCACCTGCTCGGTTCAGAATCGACGTAATCCAGAAAAAAGACCGAGAAGACCGAGCTTTCCCTTCAACGTTCACGTCAAAGTCAGAGTCCCACCGTCCAAGATTCCGCCCAAAAGGCAAAGTAAGAGAATTGCAACCGGACTTTGGAGGCCCGTTCAGCATCCTGGAAGAGAATCCAAAGGGAACGTACACTCTGCAGCATGTCCGCAAGTCAGAGGATGTGCGAAAAGTCAATGAAGAGATGATCGCCACTCTTGACGCAACCTGGTGTATTGGCATGAGGAATGAACCACCACGCTGGCCGCAAGACAAGCACCTCTTCGACAGTGAGTACCCCAGCCTGCCTTCAGACGATGAGGAAGAACAGCCGTCATCGGTGAAGGACATCAAATCCCAGCACCCGATAGCAGGACTGTCCCTAGAGTGGACTGGAATGGGCCACTAAATTGATGAAGCCAGAAAGGAGGGGAGCAGGAGGAGATAATGGCAAGAGTGACTGAGGCGATTCAGCGCAACCAAACGATGTAAGATGTCGAAATGAAGACGGAATCATGAACCGGAGCTGATGTCCAGCGAAACCCGCAACAACAAGGAAAACTGAGCAAATTGGAAACTGTGCCAAACTAAAGTGCTCAGGGATGAAACACAAGCCGAAGCCACGGCCAAAGAAGTCGATCCACTCCCTGAAACCAGCACAATTCCTGCAAAGAAAGTCAGTCAACAATGTGGACGCTGGGACCCCAGTATTCCGGAGGTGGAACGGATGCATCCAAGACACCAAGCATCTACAGAAAGCAATGATGAGCAGACGTCAAGGAAGCGAGCTACCCCAACTGATGGACTAAGCCATGAACGACATCGTTTCGTGCAAGTGCAGTGAAACACCAGAGGACTAAGCCCCCTTGGCCGCACAACATCAGTGTAGTGTTTCAGGACTAAGCCGTACCAAGGTCCCACCTTGGACGCAAAAAGGCAAGTTTGTGCATCAAACGAACTAAGCCGTACCAAGGACATCCTTGGCCGCAACCTTGCACAAAATCTGTGGACTAAGCCGGATCAGGGTAAAACCTGGCCGCAAAAACCGCTTTCATTGCCTAATCTTTTCCTGTGTTAAATTTATTTTTATCTGACCAATTTTTTTTATTAATCCTGTGCAACCGAACCGGGCTCTACCAAAGACATTCCGAAGATGCATACACCCCTTGTCGATTTGTGAAATTGTAAATCCGATATTGTAAACCAATTTAATGTATTTTCCCAACCGGCACGCACCTTCGCGGAGGGGGGGTGGGGGAACTGTGAGGATGTGCTCTGCCATGGCACGCCACTCGAGTACCTTCTCACAGGGCGTAACTTGAGGCCTGCGCACCTGAGGCTAGGCAGCGCGCGCAGTTCAGAGAGAGAGGCCATGTTGGTAATCAAGATGGCACCGTGCAGCAACAGGTGCACGAAGGTTCGGTTAAGTGTTTAATGATAATGTGCAAAGAGTAAAAGAACTAGAAAGCCCCAACTGTGTGCTTTGTTTTAGAGCATAGAACACATTCTCACAATAGGGTAAAAGGAGGAGGGGAGAGGGGAGGGAGAGGATTGGCGGAAAGGGGGAGTGTTACACAAACAAAAATCGACTGTTGCAGTGAACGATCAGACAGCACCGAGCAAATACTGGGAAACAACCACGGGTCAAACAAATCCCCGGGCAGAGCCGGGTACGATGCTAGTTTTTTTATAAACCTAAATAAGGCAGCAGGGTTGCCCTCTGCAATAACTTTGAGTTCCGAGTAAACTTCATGATCTTTGATGACTTTGGCAAGCTCTTTGCTACACACACGTAGTTTATGAAGCCTTAGTGGCGTATTAAATAATTTAAATTTTTTCCACCGTGTATTTTTTTTAAACCAACTTCCGAATGAAAAGTGGGTATTTGATTTTTCATTTTGAACAAGGTCTAAGTGTGGTGCAATGATTAACAGAATTCGTTATAATTTTGTGAAAAATTTCCCAAAGGCCTTAGACATGCATACAATGGCTGAAGCTTGGAAGCCCAATCATGATTGGACAATATATCCCATAAAGCTTTAAAGTTTACTTTTTGACTTTTGAGTGTTCTGAGGCAGAATGCAGCCGATTCTCGAGTACAACTCGAAAAATAACAATATTATGGTCGCTAAGTTCCAAAATGCTTAATAACATCCACGTTAAATACCAATCTTTCATTATCAACTAAAACTAAATCACGTATTCTTTTACCCCGCGTCGGTTTAGTGACCAGCTGCTGAAGGCCCAATCCAGTAATACAATCAAAGAATAAATGCTATGGGCCAGTGTCACACTTGTAGTTTTTCCAGTCAATGTGGAACATATTAAAATCGCCCACCACTATATTCAGTAGCTTGGTTGAAATATACGACTTAATAAAATCATTCATTTAACCAATTTTTCCACCTTTTTGTTGTCTGGGATATAGCCCAGAATAAACCTAATGTCCGTTTCGAGATCCACACACAATGCCACTGATTCATTAGAGGATGTGACTAGGTTAAAGGCCCATTTCCTTCTAATAAACAAGGTAACTCCACCAGCAGTAGAACCACGGTCCCGTCTTAATAGCTGATATGGAAAATCATTAATAAGCATTATATTGGAAACAGTATCATTCAACCATGTCTCAACAATGAGGATCACGTCGTATACACCAGTGGCCAATAAAGAGTATAATTCACTAATTTTAGTTTTTAGGCTCCTAGCATTAAATAAACAACAATTAAGAAGCTCATGCATAGGTACACAACCGGATCTCTCCTTAAGCCCTGTGTCACGAGACCAATGATTAAAAGTGGGAAGGAACCCATCAAGTTTTTACCATGGAAAGTAGTGATATCAAAATGGCTGACACCAAGTTTTCTGGACCAACCCTGATCACTCAATCTTAATTGACACCTCGGTGTTGTCAGTTAAGCTTGAGTCATCAGGTGCGGACCACAAACTTGGTGGCAACAATTTAGGATCTGATATCACTACGTTCCATGTCAAAAACTTGATGGGTCCCTTTACACTTACGGGGTTTTTGTATGATTAATCTTTCAATAAGCATGTAGAATTTCCATTTTTATCTGATTCAATTCCTAAGTATCTTGCATTGTTAACTTTTGTAATTTTTTGTATTCATAACTAGGACAGTGCAACCCCGCTATGCCCGGTACAAGGAAGAACGCCAGAATGACGGTAAATTCAGGGTTTATTCCAGGGCCACGCGGTAAATTCAGGGTTTATTCCAGGGCCACGCGGTCTGTCCTTAGGAGATGTTGTCCAGTGGTTCAAGGATGCTCTGATCAGGGCTTCTAGCAGAGTGGCACACTTCAGGAAGAGTTCTTTAGCTGGTTAGGGACTAGGTCCCAGAGTAAGCCTGCAAGGGGCTGCAAGGCCTTAAGTACCTAGAGCTGCAGCCAGTACCTGCCACTGGTGGTGCAAGGTACTTCCTGTACTATATCCTGGTTTCCCATGAGCCATCTCTGCTAGCAGCTACCCTTAGGGACAGGCAAGGCCAGTGCCTTCCTGAACACTGACCTCCAGGGACTGGACCATACATCAAAGTACATAGCATTACTGGAATACATTAATGAAGACTTAGAGTACATAGAATACATAGCATGAAGCCATAGCATCAAGGTAAAGAGGCCCACTAAGGCCCTAGCTTAAGGAGTACGAGGAAGCTGTGGAAACCGTCGTTGCAGAGGTCCCGCCCCCAAAAAGAAGCGCCCTCACTTCGTCAAGGTAAGTGAAAATTATTTATTAAGCTAAGCTATTTATACACACAATAATCAAGGTTCTCAGAAATTATTCAAAAATAATATCAAGAAGGCGCGCATTAACAACAAGTTAAAAATTAAGGATGCTATGGGGACGTTTAAGCTTTTTATCTGCTAATAATTTAATCGTTTGACTGTTCCAGCAGGGTGACATTACCTACGCATATTAGTAACGTTTTCTGTAAGGTCTGGGAAATCTTTGAGCATCAAAATTCAGACATTATTCCCGTAAAAACTCGCTATGCAAACTTAATTACTTGAACATTTCCACGTAAATTATGCAGAAGCAAAAACGTTTTTTCAACATTCAAAATACAATCACAAACAATCAGTGCAAAAACAGTCAAGAGAAAAAAAACTAAATGCTTGATGCACGAACCATCGGTTACCATTATAATCAGCTAAGAAAGATTTTTACTTCAAAATCTTAATTGTCAAAATCGGTTGTCAAATATCGGTAACAACGCGTGTCAAAGTGACTAACGCGGCAACAATCAGCTAAGTTTAACTCGAAATTAGCTTTTAATTGCTTACCACTTTCTTTCCCAACTCATTAGGTTAGATCTAATCTTAGGCTAGCTTATTGCATTAGGTTCTTTGGTGGAAAATCCGGTTATTCCAACCAATTCATTACTAAATTATGCTACTACCTCAACCTTCAACTTAAGCATTCTCGCGGCTTTTTTTAAGTAATTAACATTAGCGTGAACACCCGAGCATCACCAGATAATCTACATTTAAATGCTATTTCTTTCAGTCTACAAGCAACACCACGATCTGCATGCGAAACTATTTGTAGACCTTGCTACTGCTGGCTGAAAGACGACCAAGAAGAAACACAGTAACTACCTTTAGATTTAAGTTTAAAATTCTTCGGAATGCGCTTCACTAACTGGGTAACACTCACCTTCAATCTGTTCACGTAAATTATCTATATGATACACATAACGAGAAATAATACCCGTATTAAGATCTTGTAGCTGATAAGCTACAGGACTAAAGTTTTTAACAATCTCGTAATTTCCTGTAGCGAATCTACGAGTCAGCTGCTCAAGCCCCCCGTTTGCATGAAAATACTTTTATTTTCCGTTAGCAGTCGCCCAAGTTTTCATTAGATTTATAGGACAGCACCCCCCCCCCCCCGTTATATGGCCACTTTTGTAGAGCATTGTATTGATTTCCCATTTGCATCGAACAAAATAAACACAGATTGTTAGATATCAACTGAAGGTTCAGAAAGTTTTAATGGAGTTTATAGGTAGTTTGGTGATCATAATATGTTATGGTATTTTTTTGTGCCGTATCGTTTGTCACAAAAACATCAGGGAAATGTATTTCCATTGTTGAAAGTCCCCCGAAATTTCAAGAATAGCAGAGCAAACCAGGTCATATGATGGGGGGGGGGAGGTTGCCCTACGTGTCACTGTATTTTCATGCACACGGAAAGCACGACAATGCTCTAAAAAACCGGCCATATAAGTGGGGGCTGTCCTAGTTCTGATAATCGAAATTACAAAAAAAATACGTGACGTCATCAGTACTGTCCGTCTTTGTTGAAAACACAGTTAGCATTATTACTTATTCAGACAAATCAGTTTGAAAGACCACAAACGAATAAACGGAGAATAAGAACCTGGAGACAAATCAGTTGTGTATCCCACTGCGTACTTCCCATTGCAGACAACTATAGAATAGAATTAGTAGTGGGAATCTCGGTAATCTGGCGACACACAAACAAACAAATATTATTATCTTAGTTATATAGATTTCTTTCAAATTTTCTTTCGCATGTTGAAAATGTTACTGGTTCTTCTTGCATATGTGAAGTTAGTATCGGCAAATAGCAAGTTTTCTCATTATTTAATATCAAATAATTTTCTCGTAGTGTCAAAGTCTTTTTGTAGATTTCTAAAATTTTTTTACTATCATTATTTATTAGTAACATGAATACATCATCTGCATACAGTGTTATGTATATTTCTCAATTTATATCTGAAGTACCGTTAATGTAAATTAGGAAAACTAAGGGCACAAAATCCTGTGGTACACCCTACTCAACTTTTGTTCATCGACTAAAATTATCACCAATTCTTATAATGCAATGTCATCCTGTTAGATAGCTATTAATTATGTTATATATTTTACCTCATAATCCGTTTTTATATTTTTTTTCCAATAATATGTCTTTTTCAGACTATCAAATGCTTTTGTTAAGTCATTTAATATTTCTCCAATAGCTTTACCTCCATTTAATACTCTACAGACTTATTGTTTATGTTTTCAAGTGCATCAACGGCTCCAATTCCTTTCCTGTATCCATATTGATTTTTACTTAATACGTTGAATGAAAAAAAATTCTTCTGTTTTTGTTGCAAATAATTTTTCAATGATTTTATTCAGTACAGGCAACAGACATATTTGTCCATCATTATTTAGGTCATGTGCATTTCCTTCTTTATAAATTGGTCTTATTATTTGTTTTTGAGACTGTCTGGCCAAATTTCGGTGTTAATAGTGCTATTGATTAATACTGTCATGAATTTACAGGTTTTTCCTTTGTTTCAATAAAGTGCTTCATCATAAATGCTGGATGCGTCATGTCCGCATGTTTTTATTTTCTTTGTTTTTTTTTCTGTCGCATATTTTTAAGTATTATATTTATTTGCATCAATTATCCCCATGGTATGTTTGATGGCCCTACTATTTTTTTCTTATTGACCTCATAATTAAATTTTTTATTTATTTTCAGTTTAGTTTTTATATTTGGTATTTGTGTTTCAAAATGTTCTGAAAACTCTTCACATGTATTACATGTTTTCTCCTTAAAGTAGGTTTCAAAATCTTTTTCTACATTTATGACGTTTTATTTATTACACATGCATAAATTGCAAGAGGTGTACAAAGCATTTCCTTCAAACATCCTGTAGTGATCAGTGGTCTAGAAGGTCGTTTGTGTGTGCCAGAAGGGTCGGTAATAATGACCTTTTAATTTTTGGCGGAGCGAGCGAGTGAAGCGAGCGAAGCGTAGCCTATAACGGACACCAAATTGCAAAATGTTGGTCCGTCCGTTGGTTGCACATTTTTAGTCTGGGTGGAGCCAAGCGTTGTACTTTCTTTATTTTTTAAAATAAAGTTTGTACATTTTTTTATGAATCCCCTTTTATTTGAACTTGGCTTTTTGTACATTGCTATTCACCTATTGTATCTGTATTATTTTTTCTTAAATTCAATTTCAAGTATATTATTATCTACACGAGTTTTGTCTGTATCCTTTATATCAAAATATTACTTAATTAGGGCATAATTCCTCTTCCTCTTCTTTCTCTT
>JAHWFP010047120.1:5451-32073 GCA_023313725.1 Lithobius niger | reverse complement strand
TGTTTTTAATACTGTTTCTACTACTCTCACAAATGGCATTACAGGAATTTTCTGACTTTTGAAGAAAAAATCATTGCGTAAACCTATGCAAAGATACATTAAAATATTTTGTGTGTGTGTGTTAAAGGTGAATTGTTGTAAATGCGCAATAAGGGTTAGTTTTATTAATTAGTAAAAAGTAACAATTACTGCACCTTTACAACAATTCTCCTGTATTGTAGGCTATAGCAGAAAAATGAGTTTTATTAATTGGTAAAAGTGATTCTTCTGTATGCTATAGGCCTACAATATACATCAAATTAACAGTCAGTTGACACTGGAGGAAACAACATGATAAATGTGTGCATTTTCTTCAGTATGAAACCACTGGATTCACATCCAATGGACTCAAATGTTTAACATAACCCTTTTTAAAGCAATTTGTTTGGTAAAAAAAAACTTACTTAAAATCTGGCGTGTTTCGTCACTCTGCATACATTGTCAAATTACGAACACTTTTATAGTAGAAATTATGAAAACAGGCATTTGGTAAAGGAATTTACCAGTGACCGACATATTATGTTGTCAGGCACAGATTGGTGTTTACAACAATGAACCATACAAACAACCGTGTGATACAATACAGATGAAAGTGAATAAGAAAGATGTTAGGAAACTAGATAAAGGACACGACATGGGACGAGACAGTGACCAAGAGTAACAACAAGGACACGCAAGACAGAAAGGTACTAAGAATTTAGATAAAAATGAATAATGAAGTTACACTTTTGAAGTCGTCGTGAGATGAGTGAACCATAAATACATTTTCCAAGTATGGAGTGTGAAAAGTTTTACAGATTTCTTTCTCCCGTTTTACACGAGACGAGGTCAAGCAAGGACGTGAGGGTAGAGAGAATAGGTTATCCTTTGACATGCAAATTTTCCCATTAACGTAAGAATTAGTTAATGGGGAAAAATCAAAGTATTTTTGGTGGTTTTTGTGCTTCATTCGACATACCAGTTAGTGGAAGGCTTCCATGCAATTCTTTTTACAATATTTGAAATATTTGAAGTGCAGTTACTGGAACAAACAATAAACAACTAAACATAAAATGTAAACATCAAAACATTTAAAATTAAAAAGTGCGGCTACCTAGTGTGGGAAACTCGAACGCCTTATAATTTTATTGCCACTTGAGTATCTGAAAAAGTACAGTATGAAATGTAACAAATAGGCCATTAACACTTTCTAAATTAAAGTTTCTATGCAATAAAACAACATGTTTGTAATTTCTATTCCCTTTTCAGTGATACTTCATAATTATGTTAAATAAGTTAATGAATTATAGGAAATTATATATTTCCAAGTACACAGTATCTTATAAAGTATGTAATATACAACTGACTACTTGACACAGTAATTATTAATTTCTGATAGGTATAAAACCAGCTTTAATATCAATATAAAGATATCTTTTTTCAACATTTTCAAGCAAAGCTGGGTGCAGTGTGCGAATGACTGCCAGTGATAAGCAAGCAATGCAAAAATTGCATGAGCTAAAAGACATTTACATTTCATGCAACGTAAATGAAAATTTAACGCAGTCCATGGACATCAGAACGCAGAACCAGGCATTGGTAATGTGTTCAATTCGGTAACGGGTGACATGTATAGTAGTTTTTGTGGTACGGCTAATTAACAAACTCTGTAGCTGAATAGGTTTAGCACTAAAGCTATAAAAGCACATCATAATACTAAAATTAAATCCGTATAAGTTAATTATTTCTAAATTCATTTAAAGATGTAAATGGCAACATTTCAAGTTACGTATTTATTTTCTTGGATGATGTTGGTGACGTATGAAATACTTGAGTTTGATTTGAAGATTAGAACTTCTGCAAACCACATCCAGGAGAATCTTAGATTTATTACTCAGGAATTAATTTTGGTCATTTTCATGGTTAATGGCGCGATTGTAGTAGCCCGATTATAACACAACGTGATAATAAATGTATATTAGTCTGAAACACAAGAACTAGTACAACTAATAGCAAGAATTTATAGGGTTGGGGAAGAGAATTGGTGACTGAGATCCCTTCTGAAATGTCTTAGATTCATACCTAATTAGTTCCGTCTAAGTTTACAGAGGGCACCATGAGTTTTATGTGGGAATTTCTACTCAGTTTTCATCCTAAAATTAAACTAAACTAAACTAGCTTGTATTTAATTATTATTTAGTTTAGCGTGTAGTTGTAATTTAGTTTACTTTAGATTTGAGTTGAAAAATGAACAAATATTACCTGATGGAACGTGTGGCGCCCTCTGAAAACTCGGATGGAACTAATAGGAATGAATGTAACACGTTTCAATAGGGACTTTAAGATTTACAAATTTTTCTCCCCAACCTATAAATTCTTGCTAATAGGCATATCTGTTTATTATATCGAGTGACAAAAGCTTCTGGCAATGTCTCTACCTAGAACGAAACTAGAAGGTGCTCTAGGCTAAAAGGGTAACATTTGGTGTAATATGCTTCTCTGTATAGAGTGCAACAATTTTGCTAAGAAATTCCTAGGATATTTCACATGCCACAAATAGCACAGAGGTAGAATGAGAACAAGTCTAAACCTGGGAGTGATTACACATGGAATTATGTTAAACACTAAATCCCTGAGTTTATATTACTGTTCAAGACGTTGAACCTGAAGAAATATTTCAAGGCCTTTAACCCTGTTTCCTGAAAACCCGTTCTGACCTTTTGCCCTGGTGGAACAGGACGAATAAGCATTTGGTCGCCCTCCCCCACCAAGGCAAAAAGTTGGAAGGGGCTGTTTGGTTGCAGACTGTATGATGGCCTTGAAATATTTTTTCAAGGTCATTGTATTAAACAGAAATTTAGACGCATGGATTTAGTGTTTTGCCTAATTTTTTGATGGTCCTGAGATATTTCCTCAAGGGATTTGTATTGAATACAAAATTATTATAATACAGGGATTCAGTGTTTGGCCTAATTTCAGTGACAGTTTTTTAGTGTTTGATCGTCCACTTAAAGAAGAAATATTTCTTCATGGTCGCCATATTGAACAGAAATGTAAACACGGGGATTAAGTGTTGGCTTAATTTTGGCGACCTTTTTTAAGTTTGATGTTCCTGAAGTATTTTTTCAAGGTCATTGTATTGAAAAAAAAAAGGTAAACACATGGATTTAAGTATTCGACATAATTTTGGTGACAGTTTCCCCGCCTTGAATTTTGGTTGCAGGTCACCGCATTGAACAGAAATGTAAATGAAAGGGATTAATTTACTTTAGCCTACATTTTGAAGGCTGTTTTCAATAATGGAATGTATAGAAAAGCAGGGGTAGAATACATTGGTAATTTTACTGTCAACTTATACGACAAACAGAGTGTAAAGTTTAGAATGTAATTCGAGTTCTGTTTTCGTGTCGATTACAAATTTTGGAAAAAAGCCTTCAAATAATATGGAACAATAATAAAAGCCGTTTTCAATACATTATGGGTTTGTGTCAGTATTTTCACACTGCAAACAGTCCCTGTATAATAGTTTTATGAATATCAGCATATAGAATATCTTTCAAACTATCTATTCGTCCGCCATAATATTGGTTTCCTGTCTCAGCATCCCCCCTTTAACCAGTCGGCATTTTCTTTTTTTTTTTGCCTTACTAGAAAAATTGTGACTGGAACTGATTAGCAGCGCTTCAATCTAGTTGGTAGGGAGTTAGTTTTATGCCAACATTTGCAGAATTCCATGCTTTCCTTTAATGTTTCCAGTCACCTTATGACCTTCAGACACGTTAAACCGATGACTCGGCTCCTTTGTCTTAATTAAACTAGACTTCGTAAGCTTAAGATCGATTCATCCACCACCGGAACATTTGTTTCAGCTAACACTACTGCTACACTGGCATCCGAATTAAGCAGAGTAATGTTTCAAGAGACACTGCCAGATTGTATTTGTCTACTGACTCGCAATTAAAAATTTAAAAAAAGGAAGATAAATGCACCTTAGTTGTGAATATTGATATGGTTATGGCCCTACGTGGGATCACTGCCCTAAATACCAACCCTTTTTTATTTTCACTTATTTTTATTTCCATTGCTAATATTTATTTATTAGTGGTCCATGCTAAGACTAAGACCTAGGGTACACGAAATATCCTAACATTGCTTTGACTGAAGTCAACTTGAACCTGTGTCAATTTGAACTTATGTTGCTTTAGGATGATTTGATACAGAGACATTTAAACTGGAGTGAGTCAAGAATGCTATACTAAATGTATACACTAAACTTCCTGCTAAGTCGATGTGAGTTGCCATACTTTCGACTTCGTTAAAAGGAAGTGACAGATGGCATCCTGGTTTTATAACGCTTCCACATGCTTATTTCAACCAATCAGAGCTACGCAGCAGTTGCAGCGACTTAAGAAATCAATGTTAGGTGGATGCACGCTAGTTCTAGATGTGTTTCGACTTCTCATGTCGATATAAGGTGGTGGTTTGAGACAAAACTACCTGAACGTGATTGTAGGTGGATTACTGACATTCCTAAAGTGCTTTAAGCACTAATCAATGCGAGTTCAAGTTGACTTGACTCAAAGTGGAATATCCATGTACAGTACCTTTGATGCATGAAGCATTGCAGCATTTCACATTGTTACGAATGTCTGCTAGCACTTAACACCATACAAATTAGCTAAATTTAAGCTAAATTATCAATTTTTTTAATTTAATGCTTTGTAGGTAGCTATTTTTGTGAACATTAGCAAGAGAGGTGTTTAAGGCTGCAAAAAGAAATAAGTTTGTTTCTCCGGTATTTTCATTCAAAAAGTAACCAGGCCACCAGGCTTTTTATTCTATTTTTTATTTTATTGGAAGTAATTCAAGTCTTACTTTCTATTGCTCAAAAAACTTGCTTCTTAATTTTACGGAAAAACTTGCAAAACACTTAATTTTACGGAACTGAATGTGGTTAATTTAGGCTAAATAATGCTTATTTTCAGCTAACTGAATTGCTTTTCTTTGTAACGGTAATAAATTTAGCTTCAACTAGCAAATAAAGCCATCAACAAGGGGCAAATTTGATCACCAGGCAGGGACTGAGAAACAACTATTTTTTTTTCGTAGCCTAAAGAGTTCTTTGTTGGAAATTGAAAGTAGATCCACATTTTAAATAGTCGTTATTTGGTCTTTTTTGTTTTCATGGTGTAGGTACTTATCGAAAGGTAATAAACCGTATTCATAAAGCAAGCTCATGTTGCCATCTCAGCTGGAACTTTCATACACATGTTTAAGGAATCCATGCATTTGTTTTACTCGAAAAGATTTAGTACTGCACGATTGGCGGTTTAGATTCCAACATGAATTATACGCTGTTAATCAGGTTCTCTTTCCTGGAGGAAAAGAAATGCAAAGTGTTAGAAATCATACCACTACACTCACTAACACGCTAAGAGTTTTTTTTATTTGTCGGGGTCATGTAGCTCTTTTTTTCCCTAAAGAACCATCTTCAAGGTTTCGTCTTTATTATTGGCATGGCTGTAGATAAAAACTATTACGTTTGTTAACGTCATTTTTTTCATTTATGGAAATTACATTGCTCCCGTTTTCATTTTAAGTTGTTTTTCTTCAGTTTTTGAAATAATTCCGTAAAATTTCTGGTGATTCCCCAAACAAATTCGAAAGTACTGCATATAAATATGATTATTGCTCCAAAGTTCTCACCATGGATGACCAAAAACTCTATGGAAGTTTTTTGTAAGATGGTTGTTGATAAAGTCGTGATTATTTTCTTCAGTGGATAATTATATAGTACATTTAATTATCTATCTATGTAAGTTTAGGCTACAAAAGTACAATTTGCAACATGCTTTTGTTGGTGTTAAGACATTTTCTAAGACATTTCTACTTTACTTTCTTTTTGTATTTTTAAAGGAATTGGGCTTAACCGTTCTTAAGCATTTTTTATGTCAGAAGCGATAAGAACCCATTGTATGGCGTGGCCTTGTGCAGTGCATTTGAACTACACATACAAAGTACATTAAAAACATTCTTTCGGAAAGAAAAAAAGTTCATCTCCACTTTTCACAGACATTAAATAAAGCATTGCTATTAATTTTGAGAACACGTTTATATTTAGGACTATTCTCCTAAAGTTTGATAGTTAATAATGCTTCACAGTATCAGCAGGGTTCTCTTGGACCTTGATTTTTAATCAGCGGGACTATTTTGTTAAAGTTTGACAGTTAATAATACCTAATTTTATCAATAGGGTTTCCCTGGACGTCGATTTTTAATCAATAGGACTATTGTTTTTTTTTTTTGGTAGTTACTGCTTCATTTTATCAATAGAGTTCTCCTGGATGTCTATTTTAATGAATGGGAATATTCGCTTAAAATTTGATAGTTAATAACGCTTAACTTTATCAAAAGAGTCCTCCTGCATATCTATTTTTAATATGGGACTATTCTCTTGATAGTTATTGCTTCATTCTAACAATAGGGTTCTCCCGGATGTCGATTTTTAATCAAAAGCGCACACAGGCTTGAGAATCATTCCACCACAGATCTCAAGCTGGTTGCCCATGACAACAAACCATCTTCAACAACTTACTGACCAGTGCTCGAAGGGTGTGCAATGGTGGCGATGGAAGAGTCAAATCCCTTAGCGGGGGTGGCTGGGTTGGAGCTGAGGTCTATGAGTTTTGGCGGGAGTTGAGGTTTTTCAGCCATATAGGGTTGTGGTCTGGGCTGGAGTACTCTTGGCGGGGGTAGGTCATCATCACGCTCCGAGTGATTGAGCATCAGCATAGGGATCGTTTCCTCTCCATTTCCTGCAAGGGTGGAAAATGTGGAGAAAAAAGAAAAAGAGAAAAAGCGACCCTTTGGTAGTGCAATATGATGAAGAGCAAAGAAGCAGTGCACGCAATAAAATTCCCAAATTAAAAAATACGTAAAAATAAATAAGATAAAGGCATGTTTGTAGATAAATGTGTCGCAAAAGATGTTTTTACACAAACAAGGACACTTTTGTCCATACACTACTACTGATTCTCATTTTCACTACACACACACACACACCATGTCAATTTTCTGTGTATTACGTGATGGTAGCCTTGTGTCTTCAAGTAATACGAATGTTGAATGCTATGAATTGTCTGTGTGAGTTCAAAATATTGGAAAACTTTTTCATGGTTTTGATGTAGTTCTTTGATAATTTACAACGCTTTCATCCAGCAACTTGCTGTGCTAATGCTTAGCTCACGTTACAGCATTATAACAATTTTCAGAAAAACTTAAGCAAAATTGTGTTTAATAACAGATCTGCAATAACTGTGATAGGGTTTTCGATCCAGAATAGCAGCCACTGCACATTAACATGTAAATTCAAATTCCATGTAAATTTTCTATGAAAATTCAGTTCGCAGACCTTTGATGGCGAATTTCTCAAAATAACGTGGTCTTACCACTTGGTAAAATCTTACCTCAAGAAATCTCCATTAAATGTCTAACGAGTTGTCAAATAAAATTACTGCGGATTGCGGACACTGTCGACGTCAAATTAAGCTCAGAATTGTGTGTAATGTGTGTAAATGCGTAACGTGATGTCATGTGCGTGTGTTATATGTGAAAAGATGTGACATCGATCCTCTTGCTGCACGGCTAAACATTCACAGGTTGTAGCACACAAAAATTCCCCTTGGTTACGCATTAGAAACGTGAGCCCTGGATGTTACCCCTATAAATATCTTCTCTATCATAACTACTTTCATTTAACAAACTTATTTGGAAGGACCCAGAAACTCTTTTAGGCCTACTACATTTCTTCTCTCAGACGAAAATAAATTGTTAAAAACTCTTGATTGTTTATGTATTTTTCGAGAGAATTACCTACATCATTCAGCATTAGCGGGGCGCAATATACACATAACATTTTTAATTTACATTGTTTTTCGTAATGAACTGCGTTGCTGCACGTGTTAATATCCTATCGGATGTGCAGAACAGAACTCGGAGGGTACAGAGTATTAAAACAAATTATTAACGGCAATGCGGTCGTCTAGGTGTTGTTTAATGTAACACAGCTTTTTTTCACTTGTCAACTTTCTACACTTCATATCTTTTGTTCATAACTCTCCTTCAGACTTGCTTTTATTATTATGAGCATTAGAAACAACAACATTTTGTCCACTAACCCAGAATACACGAGCAGGGCTACCAAAGGTGGTGGGGGATAAGTGGGGCTCCTTACCCAACGTTCACGGACCCAGGCCACCACCAATACTCAGAACTGGATTAAGGGACTTGAAAGCTCCGGGCCCAAACCTACCAAAAAAACGGGTACCACAACTCATTGGCAACCCTGTTGGTATGGTTACAGGGAACTCGTACCTGTATTTATTAGGGTTTTCAATGCCAACAAACCCATATTGAATTTGGTAAACAAATTATCTAAAAACTGTATACCAATTAACAAACAGTTAGAATTCAATGTGTGGATGTTGAATTGTGAATTTTCGGTAGTTTTACTAAAGCACAGTTACTGGAGCCTATGAATTCATCAGCCAAAATGTGTTCAAAACACTTGCACTATGGCACGCTACATACTATAATTTGAACAGCGCACTGCTACAAGGCAATGGACAATTACTATTAAATATAGGTAATTGCCCGTACGCTCGTGCAACGTGCAGTTCACACTGTAATGTAGCAGTGCTTTGGACAACTTTTGCCTGATGAAGGTAGTAGATATAGTAACTACCATAGGAAAACTACCAAAAAGTTCGCATAGTTTTCATTCCTGACTTTTTGGTGAATGCATGTGTAGTTTTTTGGAAAATTAATTATCGGTTGAGAAGAAGAGAATATTTTTCAAACTACGTTTTGAAATTTAAACTTGAATTCTACAAAAATTGGTTTGAAAAATATTTTCACATATTTCAGGAAATTTCCTAAATTTGTAGGAATATTTAAGAAATTTAGGAAAAAAATGTCTTTCAATTTTAGGGAAAAGAATTTAGGAGGAAACTAATTTAGTAAATTTTCGGTTATTTTGGGTAGGGGAGGGGGTGACCAAGATGGACAAATACTGACCCGAGACGTGAGCCTACCTCTCAGCGGCCCTGTGTACGATAAGATCGCACACAGTTTATAAATCATCGCAAAAATAATTTAATTTATTATTGTTTCCTTCTTACTCTCTAAACCACTAACTAAACTACAATATTTAATTTTGCTATGCTGTGCACGACTTTACCCTACTCCTAAATTAGCCATGAAGACGCGTATCATTAATATAATTAATTTATTAACGAACATCAATCGATGAAAGCTGTGCTGCACCAATTTGTCACATCTCTTTTGTTGTTGCGCATTACATTTTTGATTAATATGCCTAAATATAGTTTTACATCAAATTTTACATTTCACTTGCAAAAAAAAATCTTTGTAAATTGTATAAAAGAAAAAAGAAAACAAGCCAAAAATCAAACTACTGTGACCTTAATAACGAGTTCGGTGAATCATCTTTATACTATATGTGCCAGTAAAGGAGCAGTCATTTTGGCAAAAGCGTTATGTCGGTGAATGGGGACAGATTGGGTCGCCAGTTTGAAGCCCGGGTCACTCCACCCCAACAACACATGAGTGCAAGAGCAGCTTACTGTACTAACTAATTTTTCGTATACGATTTTCGCTGTTTGGGTTGGCTTTTTTTCTTTCACTTGTTTAAGAGTCAAAAACCTCAGAACCTAGTAGGTACCCAATTTTATTGATTACTGATTACCGATTCGCAGGCATTATTGATCCAATTTTATTGATGCTGATTAATGAACCACAGCTATTACTGATTATTGATCCAGTTTTATTGGTTACTGATTATTGATCCACAGCTATCACTGATTATTGATCCGATTTAATTGATTACTTATTTTTGATCCAAAGCTAGAACTTTAGAAGTAACGTGGAAAGTTTAAAATGAATTACATAACGAGTCAAAAAGTTATAGTACGGACAGATACACCGATAGACAGACCACAGCACGTGATAAGAAGCTCCTCTGCTCCATTTCCCACCGCGTGTCATAAAAGAGGTTAACAGTTACGTAGCAATGAAATACATTTCATGAAAAACTAACCAGTTCATGTGTTTAGTAAATAAATTATTAAAGACGGGAAAGTCAAAGGCTCACAAGAAATAACTAAATACAAATGCAAACCTATTTACGTTGCCTTTTGGACATATATGTCAGACTGCCTGAGCGGGGAATCGAACCCAGGACCTTTGAAACCAAAGGCCAAAGTAAATAAATTGTGACAAGCTTGTCATGTACCCATCCATTGAACACGTTTTGTGTCTAGCCACAAAAACATTTCGTAACTTCTGAATAGATTAAATAATTTTGAATTTGTAAAATGGTACCTAACTTTATCCTAATTATCTCAATCATGCATTCGTCAGTTTATTTAATTTACCTTAATTTATCGTTACTTGGATGAAAAGAACAGAGGCAGGCTACTCTTACTTACTGATAATTTCGTCTCTAAAATAAGTGTGAGCTTTTCTCGAGGGTTGCTCCTAAACAAGCAAGAGTTGTTCAGGAACAATCCTTGAAAAGGGCTCACAATTATTTCAAAGCGAAATGATTTATAATTAAAACCCAGTGCCCCGGTGGGATATGGGAGAAGCCAGTCTCTCTTTTTCACCTAACTGTTCAAATCCTGTACTTCCCAAGTTTGAGTTATTCTAATTTATGTTGGCTCAATCAACGGACCTCATTTGTCACAGCAGGAGCGTATAAAATGTAGACAGGGTGTGTCCATGCTGCAACTATCGCTTCCTATTCCATCCCTTGTCGCAAGGTCGTTTGGGAGACAGGGGTTCATTTCCCAGTACCGGGTCAGTTGATTCAACATCGCCAGAATCTGATTTTACGAAAGCACTGCTAAAATGCATTTCCTTTCTGGCACGTGCGAGAACTGGCATTGAGTCGGGAGGCGAGACAAGCGATCTCTACTCCAGTCAGCTTTGGCTTGAAGAATGGTCGTTTCCTTGCAAGATGGTCGTTTCAATGCTGCTGCACGCTATTTGCCGTGAGCCTGGACTAATTATAGCAAGAACGATATTTTTCACACCTGTTTACTAGGTCAAAACCTAAAGAGCATATTTTTAAAGTGGGCTATCACAGAATTGTTACGACCAGCCGTTCAATAATTGGCTGCATGAAATCGCAACCCAGTTCCATGGAACATGCGGTAATACTGCCATGGAAACACCATTGCACCATTTGTGCCACTCCTGGTCATAGGCATCATTTGTTCTTATTTATCACACATTACTTCAAGCATTCACTTGTTTAATTCACGTTAAGTAATCTTACATTACTTTCTAAATGAAACTCGCGAAATGAAATCTTGTGAACTCCAGTTTTCATCACTCATTTCAGATAGCATGTGGGATGTATGAGTGCATCCATGTATGCACAAAGTAGCTGATGTTTCTATACAGGATTCGTAGTTATATTAAATAAATAGGATCCTGTTATAAATAGAATGCTAGTCGCTGTAATCTGTCTTTTATGTTTAAACTGCCTTTAGGATGCATGGGTGCACCAGACAGCTTCGCCTCTGTCTACAACGAAATTTACACACAAGTTCCTTTAGCTGTAAGTATTTGATGTAGGGTAAACTATCCCGTTATTAGCACTTTAAGAATATTACTTTACCATTTCCATGCATAAGAGAGAGCACTTAAACGGATGGTAAATATTACAACGAGACACAGCCAAAGGCACAACATTCACTAGGAATGTTGGAATATGATTATTTCTAAAATCGCTGAGTGCATAAAAAGTGGAAATACTGAAAAATTCCAGTTATGGCATCTTCAGTCCAGTTATTTGGACATTAAAAATTCGGTTATTGGCACTCTCAGTCCAGTTATTTGGACATCAAAAATTCGGTTATTGGCATCTTCAGTCCAGTTATTTGGACATCAAAATTTCGGCTATTGACATCTTCAGTCCAGTTATTTGGACGTCAAAAATTCTGTCATTGGCATCTTCAGTCCAGTTATTTGGACAGCAAAAATTCGGTTATTGGCACTTTCAGTCCACTAAGTAGTACAGCACAAAATCCAGTTATTGGCAATGGCAAAAAATAATTCTTTCATACGATTATAGATCAATTCACGTCTTTAATACGGGGTAATGAACTATTTACTGATTTAAATAGTTTTAAATATGTTAAACTATTATGTGTGTACATTATTTACTGTTTTTAACATGTTGCAATTAGTGTTCGGCACCAACAACTGGAAAACACATAATCTGTTACCATTTAGTGCACCTTCTCGTTAGGCCTATCAGTAAACCACAAGTAAAATGAAACTGTGTTATCATCTACTGTCATAGAGAACATATTCAGAACGTTTGTGACCCAGGAACTAAAATAGAGCTAATTTTGCAAAAGAGTCCTTCTAACATAAAAGAAACTAAAAATAAGTCAACTCGTTATTTCAATGAAACATTTGTCCAATACATAGTAAATTATGCTCCGTTACCAAATTCGTACATAAACGTGAAGCTGCTGCCCTGTACACTTGCCCAGCAGTGCTTTTAGTTTTCGTTGTGCCTCAGTCAATGAGAGATTGCCAGAGAAAAAGCAAAAGATTAAAACCTCGGTGACTACAGGTGCACCAGTAAAAGCATACAAACAATTATACGTTTTATTGACTCGACCTCTCAAGGGTTTGAGGCCTGTCCACCCAGCACAATATAAAAAAATATTCACTCTATCGTCACGTATATCTTTTTATGCTGTTTCTGGAGGAAAAGGCTGAAACACTTGAGATGTCGAGTTAATAGAACATCTGATATTTTATACCCTTGTTGGTGCACCTATAATCGCCCTTTCAATAATGCTACAATGAATGGTGAGGAATGGTTTACCATGTTTACGAGTCACACCGGGTTTGGTGCACAGAGAAACATTTAATAAGGTTCACATCAACTATAATTTTAGTGAAATTAGTAGTTAAAGCTGCAGAAAATCGCACTGCATTGCGAAAAAGAAGAATAGCATCAGAAGAAGTAAAGAAAATAATCCAAAGTTTGATTATTTTGGCCCAAACCTCGTAACTGACATCACTTTCTTAAAACTATGTGAACGTGGTTATCCAAATTATCCTCAATAAGATCTGAAACATTTAACATTTTTTGGTTGTTTTGGTGGAGGTGAGTGATTTGAACTTGTGCTTTATTAACTCTGGTAACTAGTTCTTTGGAAATGCAGTATACACTATTATATTCTTACACTACTGTTTTAAGTATATTTTAACTGCTGTTACTTTAAACCATGTACCAATTTTTTAATTGTATAACTATTCTTTCCTTGTATAAAATTATATTTATAACTTATGTGAGTACTACATTCCCATGCAAGGAATCTGATAAATAGATAAATAAATTGTTACGTAATAATGTCGAGCGTAAACGGTATTGTTTCTATTGTTGGAGCTTGGGTGGTTGTTGCGCTGGTCTCTTGGACATGTTGTTTACAATTGTACGTATTTGGTTTTTACAGATGTCAGTGGATCGTACCACATTCTGCTACCAAATGAAGGAAATCCACTGTCGTTGATTGTAAATATGACAGGAACAAGCTAGCAACTTCGTTAATCAATTATTGCATCGGAGGGCCTGGTGCAGCCTTGAAGACTTAACCCACAGCTTACTTCTATAAAATCCCAAGGCTAAACAACTATACACAACATCGCCAATGATTAGTGTAGCAATCGCTCAAGCTCCGACAACCAGTGGCATGACGTACAGGTAGGCTAGGTAAGCATTGCTTACGGGCTCCTGCAACTCGGGGGCCCGCCAGGCATCGAAATATGGACAGTACATCATCATTGAGATTTTTGCTTTGAGAAAAGCATACCGCCGTCGCCTTAAGAGCCTCGAGTAGTGAACTAACTAACTAACATGTTCAGAGTGCAATATGTTATAAGCAAGTCCAAGTTCCCATTTAAAAAGTGTAATAATGTAGCTACTAAGCAAAGCTTATAATAATTCGACAGTTAAGTAGGCTAAAAAATACCAATCAGACATGTTTTTTGTTTTTGTTTTAATTTTTTCAACCTTTATTTGTTTGCATTACGAAGTAATATTTTTTGGCTGAAAAGTTGTTGGTTGTTCGGGTAACGTAAAACAATGTAAAACTATGTGTATCATTTGGACCAAGGCAGTCGAAAAGGTCAAAACTGGGGGAGCAATAAATTGGGAAGGGCCCGACCATAAATTTTGCCTACGGGCCCAGAAACACTTTGTTACGCCACTGCCGACAACAGCAACAATTTCAGTTACACTAAGCATTACTAGCTCGTTCCTCTTATCTTTACAATCAGCGATGGTGGATTTCCTTCATAACTAAATAAATAAATGAATGAATGAATGACTAAATACTATATTTGACGGTGCAAACCGCATTCTAACTTAAGTAAAAAATTAAGTCTGTAAGTTTGGAATTGTTGGGTATCTAACCGGGTATGGGGTAGACTTTTCACTGGGGTATGCATTTTCAATTGTGCATATTCTTAAAATTTAGTTAAAAGTGTACACCTGACTGTATTGTCAACATAGTAAACTCACAACGTAATCATCGTGGCTGACAGTGGCAAAGCTTAGTCTAGTTGCATGAAGGAGCCGATTTGGTCGGCAACTGGAGAAGGAACCCTGGCAAAGTCCCTACTAGTCAGTGTTGACCACGGCAGTGTGAGAGACTGCAAGCCTCCTTCAGCAAGCTATGGGATCTACTCTGGCATACTCTGGACATTATCTCGGACCATGCAATGATTGGATGTTTTGTAGTTTGAATTCTCGAGTTTACCTGTTTTCTTATTAGACTTCTATCTCATTATAAAACGTATAGGACGATTTGGGTTGGGCCAGTTTATGTAAACGAGCATTTATTTATTTAAAAAAACACTTGTTTTTTGTTTTCTTCTTTGCTTTGTTACAAAACAGCAGAACAGCCCTTGCTTGTACATCCACAAAGTGACTGAGTATAAAGGAAGAGTTTCAGGAAAAAGCCCCAAAAATGCTATGCCAAGTCAAGGACTTCGAAATCATTCTTTCGGCCTTTGTGCAACAGATTTCATTCCTTCTCTTATCGTTTCCCATAAATTTTCTTTCGGTAACTTCTCCCCCATTCAAGTGAGCCAGTAACAGACCAGCTGGGATTAACCTCTTCCCGCTAAAAGTCCTGCAACTCACTGATATCGTTATCTAGCGCTACCTGTCTTCTGCACTCTTTCCAGAAGATTTGACTCAAATTTAGTTTCCGCGAAAAGCTACCCACTTTTGGCTGAGATACATGTATCATGGAAGGAATGTGTCACACCTAAACCTTTTCTTCTTCTAAAACAAAATGTTTCACGAAACCATTAGGGTTTTTCCAAGGGGTGCTTAGAACCGGGTAAAAATAAATGGAGCTGTTATTGTTCAGGATGCGTATGAGCACCAAAACAATCATTAGCCACTTATCTTTCAAAAACCACCACGACAAGAATTAAAAAAAAAACTGCGTTCTTATAATAATGAAGTAGAAGTAAAGCCCGTTTTGTTTGACCATTATAACTGAACTAATGTGGCAATTATTAACACGTTTGTCGTATGCAAACTTCCATTACTATTTCAATTAAAGAAAATATACTTTTAATATATACATTGGGAGGTAGTGTTCACCAAAACACTGCACGAGAAAAGTCGGCTGGGGCGACTAGCTTCAATTTCCTCACTCAGCCTAGTAAACCCAATTACAAAACTAAGGGTAGAGGATTTGGAAAGCTGTAGCATGGCACATTGCCTAACTTTACGTCTCCCTGAAGCAGACCTGGTGATCAGTTGGGTGCCTTTAGTAGCTTCTGAGTTAACGCTTGACAGGATTGTTAGTTCTTGACCCACTCGTAGCTGAAGCGTGACATTGAACACGGTCGTGTGTCATGGCCCAGAAGCCCACAATCATAACACCAAACTGAAGTTCTGGAGCAGAACACTGAAAAGAGCTGTATTTGCTAGTGAATGACTACTTTTTTCGCTCGGCGTTTGATTACTTTTCACTGCCCTCCACGCCACATCAGCATTGATAACGCAGGAAAAATGAAAAGTGGTCCGACCACGAATTTCATAAAATGATTTGAGACATTTTTAGCTTAAAGCGATGTGTTGCCTAACATTTATCCTGTACTTTAAAGGTAATTCCTACAATTCGTAAAAATACACGAACGTAGGTGGGGCACAGTCATGATGTAAAAGAAAACAAAAGGTCTCTTCTGACTTGCACAATACTTTCAACAGGTTTTAATCGTTCGCCTGCACCTCATCTCAGTTTTTAAAAACCTTACGAAGTACGCAGTTGAATAGAAAATATTGAGAAATAAAGCTTTGCTCTACTAGTTGGATGAGGATTTGTCGCGTCATTTGCAGCTTGAGTAAAGCCGCTAAAATATATTTTAAAGATTAATTGCTGTATGCAAATTACACTTTTTAAGTCAACGAATTAGGACCTCCTAATCCTAACCTTCAACACTTTCCTGATATGAGTAGACAAGTTCCCAACAAAATAATCCAGGCTGAAACTGTGCCCACACCCTCACAAAAATGGTGCAGCACTACCCTTAATTTTCGACCAAGTTAAGTCTCTGGTATTTCACAAAACACCTAAAAGACCAAACAAACACTTTAAGTAAAACTAACTACTAAAAATACATTTAAATGTGTTAATAGTTAGTTAATAGTTATTTTTAATAGTTTTATTGAAATTGTTTGTTTAAAAGACCATAAACCTAACCTGGTCGAAAATTATAGAAAGGTGTTGCACCTTTTAATGTGGATGGTACCCAGTCAAAAAGACCTTAGGCTTGAACTAACCTTTACCATGGTGCAGAACTCAAGATACACAATATGTCTGATATCTTCTAAAGTATGTGATAATGAATAACGATAAATTTCTAAAAGCGTTGCTTTACGTAACACTTTACTGCAGGCTTTAAAATGCTGGATTAAACACAAAACAGCCGCTTGCTGTTGCTCGATGGTGAAAAACTAATTTATGTTTCTAAAAACGAATTACGTTAAGGACTAACTCTAATGAACCCTAAGCAGACTTAGTTAGAAACTCATTACGTAAACAAAAAGCTTAAATTCACTACTAATATGAAAACACTATAACGAGTTTGGTCAACTCACGACAGGTGAGTTAGTAAATACGTTCAAATCGATGCCACTACGGTTACAAGCTATTTTTTTTGTGTTATAATAATATAATACAATAATAATCAGATGCATTGCTATGCATCAGCATCGGACTCGGAATGGCCAGCGGGGACCAGCTCCAAGAAAAAACCGAGGTTGATCCCGAAAAATTAAAATGTCTATCGTGCTTTTGAAGCAGTTCCCATTTGTCAGCCAATTTGCACCTGAAAACTTTCATGTTCACTGCCGTAACAACCTCGGATGGAATCGTATTCCAAACTTTTACCAGCGACAGTTAGATGAGGACTTAGGGTGAACCAGCTTGAGTGGATGCCCTGGTAATGCTCCCCTTGCAAACCCCTTGTTTTTTTCAGTCTTTCATTTCATAATGTTGTAAGGCAGTGCTTGCATGCATTAAATTTGCTATTCGCAATACGCGTGAATTTTAGCGTTATTTCGTTGCCTAACCAGGATCAGTATGTATACAGGGTGAGACAAACGTATGGTCACACGCAAATAACTGTTGTTATATTGGTCCTATGAGTTAATTCTGAAGAGATATTTGTAATGTAAGTCAGATATGACGAAGTCAATGAAGCCATTTTCAATGACCTTGAAAGCAGCAATCAAGGCCATCCAAATTTTATCTTCCAAACGGCACACTTGCGACTGGGCTTGAAATCACTCAAAACAGCGTTAAGCTTCGGCAAAAATAAATAAATGTATATTCAGAAAGTAATCACATACTGAACGTGACTTTTTGTGTTGTGAATGATGGCTCAATACTTTAGGCCTAAATCCCTTACCGTTTTCGTTTACCGGAATCTGAAATTTAACTGCACTCATTGATGCATTAAAGGCTCGGAACTCATGCACTCGCTTGTAGAGGCAGCCCCTAAGCTTCACTGAATGGCAGTTAAAACGTTGAGGGACAACATTGTTGCTATTTTGTTTTCCTCGTTAACTATTGTAATTATGCTCCGATTTTCAATCTGTTTTCGTAGTTTGCCATGTTTAATGCTCACGCACAATTTTGTAATTCACTTTTGTGCTGCACCTTGTGCCGTTTAGAAGATGGAATGTGGATGGCCTTGATTGCAGTTTTCAAGGTAATTTAAAATGTCTTCATTGGCTTCGCCATATCTGACTTACATTACAAATATGTCTTCATAATTAACACACGACCACTATAAGGGCGCGTTTACGCAAGGACAATTTTCTCGCTCACTAGCTTTTACTTGATCAATACTAAATCTGCTGGCTGCTTCTCGCCTTTACCCAAGAATATGGTTTTTCAAGTTGTCTATAGATAGTAACCATGGTAACAACGCGGACGTACATCTCCTCCTCGTGCCTCCCGACACGACGTACGATGCGTGCAACATGACAGCGTCGATTTATGACAACTAGAACATTTTTTTATTGCAGTACAAGACGACAGACAGATTTCTGAATGCCGGCATTCGATGCTTTATCTTCAATTCGACAACCCCGAAATGGACGCCATGTTGGATTTTGAATTCTCGCTGCGAGTAGCTATTTATTCTACCGTCGATTGATCACTGCTAGAAGCTGTTTTTTCAGCGAGAATGGCAAATTTTGGAAATAGCGTGAAATGGCAACAATGTTGTGCCAATGTTTAAAATGACTGTTGCACTTTGTTCTTTGTCCGTGTTGTTATTTATAATACATTTCATTTGTTGTCTATTACCGTATTCATTTAATGGAAACGGGAAATTTAATCGTAAATAAATAACGGTTGCCTAGCAAATAGCTTTCGGCGAGCGAGAAGGTCTTGTTGCATAAACGAGCCCTAACGGCAGTTATTTACGTGTGACCAAACTTTTGCCTCTCTCTGTATAGTAGTAAGATATACACGTTTTTCAAAAATGAGTGACTGCAAAACTTTGAACTGCTTCAGTTAGGCTATCAGGATACAGTGAGTGGTATTTAAAAAGGACTTGAAATTAGGACACGTACATGACATTTGATTATAATACGCTCAAGGTTATTCGACAGTTACAGGTCAACCAAATGAAATGCAAAACAATGTTATCTCTACAGAGCTAACAGATCATTACTTATGACCGTTCTTTCCTCATTTTCTTTTCAGATTGTCCATGAGCAGGGCACAGAATAATGGTATGCACATATGCCCCTATTTCTCACTCTATTGATTTGGTAGTAAAAAATTACTGTTTAAAAACAGACACTGTAAAAGGAATCGTTGAAAACAATAAAAACAATTGACACTATTACTACTACTCTACTCCTACAAGTACTTACCAACACACTTTCACATTAAATACATAAAGGTAAAAGATCAGCAAGTTTAAGCCAAAAACTTTCACTGTGCAGTCAAGGTTTTCTCGCCACTCAAAAGGAGAATAACCTCAATAGTTAAAACAGGTATGTAGGCGGATGGGAAATGGTACTACTTTCAGATTCTTTTTCAGATCAAAAGCCGAAAATTAAGGTTTTAATGTTGGCGGAGAGCATTAACGATAGAAAGAAAACAAAAACGTGCTATGACATAAGGACATGCAGTTCTGTTTTGAATTGCAAAATAGCAACTAGTAAGAGGTAACTAGCAAAAAGAGGCTGAGACAGGGTAATTGTAAGTCTCCTTACTTCTTTAAAAGACGGACAGATTGTCTTGACTGAGTTACTGACCCCTTCCTCAGTCGGTATGTGCTAGGTGAGTGAAGGGCAATGATAGGCCTATATCAAATCATCAACTGAAAAGCAAATGGGGCGAATTGTGACAAGAAATTTGAATAATAATGCGTAAAAAGGGGTGGTGGTGATGGGGGAGGAGTGGGTTGGGATTTGAAAAATAAGCCTCCAAGTGTCAATGGCAAATAAATGACAGTGAAAATCATTAAGTACGGCGTGCTTAGTCGGTAAATTATTCACATATCAGCGTGTTAAAATTATAGAAGTTAGCAATGACAAGGCTGCGTTGCAGCAGGTGTGATGTATGAAAAACTAGTTGTGATATGGTGAGAACAAAAGGGACTTGTGGGCTGTAGGGCACTCAGTATGGATACAGAGTAGATAGAATGAAAGCGGCAAAACCACAACCGCATTCGTAGAACAATTCCATACCTGGATTGAGCATTATTACTAAATTGTTCAATTACTTGCTATGACGATCACCGGAACTCGCACTGAAAGTCTTCATTGTTAACTTATCTCATGTTTGAAGTCATTATTTTTACCTCTACATTGTCAAGAGTGATACGAGAAGCTTTTTGGCCTAGGTTCAAAGGTTGAGGTAAAAACTGCAGCCATTACCAAATGTTAGACTGGGATAGCAAAGGATAAATATCTTTCTCAGATAGCTTTGGACAATGTAGTGGTATAAATAATAACTTCGAACATGAGAAAAGTTGTCAATCAACTTGTTTAGTGCGGGTTTCAGTGACCATCAAAGCGAGTGAGTGAAAAATTTTATTCAGGTACATATCCAGGTACGAAATTAGATTGCAAAGAGTAAAAATCTCAGATCGCTTAGGACAACTTAGTGGTTCAAATAATGACTTCGAACTGATAATAGTTGTCAATCAAGATGTTCAGTGCGAGTTTCAGTGCTCATCACAGCGCATGAGTGAAAAATTTAATAATAAAGCTCAATCCAGATACGTAATTATTCTACGAAAGCAGTTTTGGTTTTTGCCCCTCCTTTTATTAAATACATATACTCTATATCTGCGCAGCATGTGCTACAGCCAACAAATGCCTGTGGAGGGAACGTGTTGCTAAAATAGCTGGGCAGCTACCATGTACAATAAGTGTGTCCATAGTGTAAATAAATGAATTAGGTAGAACTGATCACATGCTCATTAAGAAACCTTAACCAACCTTTCAGAAACCTGAAACGTAACACTGACGTTAAAGGTTTCTAAGGTTGCAATAACTTCCATGATCTACACTACCAGGTTTTCTACAAAATTCTTTACAAGTAACTCAACCTTTACACACTGGCTTATGATCCAGTTGCTAACGAAATGCCATATTTATCACACAAAAAAGTCATAATAATAATAAAAAAGAAAATCTACCATCTATGAATTTAACCACTCGTTCCAGAAAATTCCTTAAAGTTACCATATTGGAAAATGATATCCAAGTTTGTGTTCTTGTGGTTGTTCGGGTATGTATATGCCCACTAAACAACTGGTTTTGCATTGACCGACAGACTTCATAGATGTAAACGTCATTCTATGTTTTCTAAGGTTGAGCTGAACTTGATGTTGCTCTTTAAACCCACACTATGCGGAATCTTAGTAGGCCTGAATTGCAATAGGTAGGGAAAAAGATATCACAGGGACAACAATGTATTATTTCAAATTTTTGAAGTATTGTTTAGCCCATACTACACTCAGAAATAACACACGTTTCAGGTTTGCGTGTTTAGTAATGCGTTTCAAGTTTATTAATGCTCGGGGTTAGTATGCATGGTAATCGTGAATCTTTTTTAACGCAGCGTGGAGGCCAAGTTGGATGAGATAACCATGTGCAGTAATATGCTTCAGTATGTCTTGCCCACTCTGTGTTAAGACAGTGGCTCTTATAAAAGGCTACCTCTGTGAATATTGTGTCTTATTGCGTTTTCTGTGTCAATAGTATGTCGTATAAAGACGAACACAAAAGAGCATTAACAGAAAGAAAGAAGAAAATTCCAGCAACATTTAACACTATGAAACTTGTAAGAGAAAGCTACATTTATGGCGTTACATTTTATTCGGAATACAATTTTAGCATATATTATGTATAGTTAACGTGCTAGCACAGAATTGGATATTATACAAACTTGAAGGGGAGTAAAATGAGTACAGTATTGTACTGGTGACTTGGTGCATTTTCACTGATTTGTACGCTCTATCCTTATCCGTTCTTTCACTCTAAAGATGATTCTGAATCTGTTTCTGTATTTGGCTTTCATTTGTGTAAGAATGCAGAATACCTTAATGGCAAGGTCGAAGACTTTAATTACAATAGTAACAGACGTGCATATTTAAATGAAGGTTATACGTGCTAATTAGATATCAGGTATATATTTGCAATAATACTTAACTGCTCAAGTTGTGCTTTGTGCATTCATAAAATTGTTTGTATTATTAATGTCATTGATTACAGTCACTACAAATCTTGTTTTACCCAGACACATTAACCACATTATATAATGCCGATTTAGGATGCACATTCAGGCTCTTTATTCTCACACAACGCAAGAGCCGAATCTAAAAATACAAAGGTACAAACCTAAAAGGTTAAAGCTGTTCGTGGTTCGAAAAGGTTAATACGATTACAGTCTGTAAGTTTTAAGTGCTTAGAAAGTCTTGTTTGTGGTGTGATCTTAAAATTAAGGTTTAGTGCATTTTGGAGCATTGTAGTAAGTCCCATAATGGGTGTTCTTGGATCCAAGTGCCTCGCTATGATTTGGACTCAAAATCCCAGTTCGGAATAATTCCGAAAGTAATACCCATACCGGTTATTAATAAGACTGTATAACGACCCAGAGATGATGTTTGATAAAGGATGGGAATTGGATAACAATTCCGAAAATTAAAACTTGCTTGCCTTTGTTTTGCGGAATTTTTTAACTCATGATTTTGTCCAATGAGAATTTTAATGCAGGAATTAATAACTAAAGAAATGATACTTGGCCGAGTCAAGTTGCCACCGTGGCATAAACACTCGAATTTTCGATCACTCTTATTTAGGTTTTCTCAAAATAAAAATATCTGTAAACAATAAATAACACATAGCATGGATTCGAAATGTGCAAACTACAGACCTGTAGCATCAGTATCCACTTGCACGAGTGAGCTAATCAAAAGCTAAAACTAAAATGAGCAAAGCTAAGCTAGCAAAAAAGAAATACCATGAGTTCTTACCCAGTTGATTTTGGGTAGTATTTCTGCTAGCTAGGCTTTGTTAATTTTACCATTAGACTTTGACCAGCCCATTTAAGCAGTTGAGTAGGGAAATGACACTGACTGAGCCTTTGGATTGTGTTTTTGCAGATTTTTTTTTTAATACAGGGTGGTGCACAAAAAACTGACGACCCAAGATTTTCTAAGTCAACTTTTTAGTTAATACCCCTCAGAACCAGGATGGGGCAGAAATCAAATATTAATAAAACTGGAAGATTTCTGTCCGTTCCTGGTTCTGAGGGTGCTAACTAGAAAGTTGGACTTAAAAAATCTTGGGTCGTCAGTTTTTTGTGGACCACCCTGTATTTAAGAAAGATCTAAACGAGAGTAACTGAAAATTAAAGCAGCGGTTTTATATCACATTGGCCCCTTGAGACAGCCAACATTTTTATTACTTTTATCAAGAATTTATAGGGTTGGGAGGAGAATTTGTGACTGAGACCCATACTGAAACGTCTTGGATACATTCACATTAGTTCAGTGTTAGTTTATAGAGGGCGCCACGTGTTTTGTGTGGGAATTTCTACTCAGTTTTTAGCCTAAAATTAAACTAAACTAAACGAAACTAGCTTATATTTAATTATTATTTAGCCTAGCTTAGTTGTAATTTAGTTTACTTTAGATTTGGGCTGAAAAATGAGCAAAAATTACTAGATAGAACACGTGGCGCCCTCTGAAAACTCAGACTGAACTAATGGGGACGAATCTAACGTGTTTCAATAGGGACTTTCTAGAGTAACAAATTCCCCTCCCAAACCCTATAAATTCTTGCTTTATTTATGCAAGCCAACACTTACATTACATTGCGTATTGCGGGTCAGTTTATTTAACTAATATTCCTTGTAAAACTGTATACAGGTAGTAACAAATTTTGTAACTTGAATGTTACTAAGGTGAATCCGCCTGAAATTGGCAAAAACTGGCAGGTAGGGCAAGACAAAATGCTACAGGTAGGTAAGTCAGTCCAGCTATGGTACGACGACTTGATATACAGAAAACTCATCCAATATCGTAAAGTGATGAAATTCAACACCAGCACAGAAATTAAAAAAAGGAAACTTAGTGCACAAATGTTTAATTTTTGGGATGTATGCCCACAAAGCATTGGCACCAGGATCTTTGCCCATTCCAGGAACTCGTGTAACAAATTATAGCATTTTACAAAGAGACAAAAATATTTGACATCTAACGAGTAGTAAATAAAATTTGTGGAAAAAAAAGGCAGTAACAAAACGCACATCCGTTCACGCACACGCACACACGTCTACAGTCTAATTTATCGGAAACAATAATGTGTAATATCAGCCAAACTAAAATGAAATCAACACACGCAAATTAAAAAAAAAACGGTCACGGACGTTACGAACGTTAAAAAAAATCCACTTTTTATTCTACACTATTTAATAGTTACTACAACTACTAATTTTGAAAACATTCCGACAAGTACCTGGTCTTTTAACAGACGTTCTAAACTTTTTTCCAGCCTCTGGGGTGCAATCTCGCGAGGTTGATGCCTCAGTGGCGGCCATTGTTGCTAATGTTGCCACCGTCGATGCGGAATCCTTATCCTTGAACACAGAGAATCTCCGTCGAGGCTGGTTGAGATCTGTGGGCAGGACCAGTTAGAACACGAGGTTATAAAAAAAATGGTGGTCAAACTCAAAGTTCTCTGTGTCCGAGGGTACGGATCCGTCATCAACGGCAGAAATCATAGACTGGCACAACAAAACACCCAGGCCAGGGTTAAAGTAACGACATGGAGATGAAAATATGAAAATAAATATAAATTACAATTTTGATGACAAACCGTAACTTTATACGTACAGTTGTAAACCATACGAGATTTACACAAAATGTTGGTCACACACGAAGACCTCTCTGCGAACTGACTCCACAGAGATGGCATTACCAACAAAAAAAATAGTGCTTCGGAACAATGAAAACTGAAGCCAGAAATTGAAATGAAAGATTAAAACAAACAAAAATTATAGTCTGTTAGGGGGTCCTTTTTGTAATCGTAGAATATTATATTTAAATAACTTAAAACCAACTCAGCTGCTTCACTAGCACTAATCTCAGAATTCAAGCCAAATTCATACAAAACTCAGAATTCAGCGGAAGAAAAGGGAACAACTTCAATTACGCTAAGTCACACGCACAAACTATTTTTAAAAATAAACATAAATATTTTCCTTCGTTGAGCCTTATGAGTGTATAACAATTTTTAGGACATATTGGTTTTGGTTTTTTCGAGATGAATGCTACAAATTGCTTCTAATGCTTTCGTCTACTAAGACTGAAGCCTCAACTGAAATTTTCAGTGCCTAAGGATGCTAAATAGTTGAAATCTTGAAACGGGCCATACAAATCTTATTAAAACAATTAAAAAAAATCCAAGAAGAGAAATAAATCAGAGTATACATGTTTTCGATCACAAGAACAATACAATATGAAGTGAGCTGTCCATTGTTTACACTTCATAAAAGTATTATTATGGCCAATTTATAAAAAAATCAAAGCAGGAATTTCGGCAGCTTACCTTCCTTTATCGTCATATTGTTCCTGTGCCTCATTATGGCATTTTTTTTTCTTTAACCACAATGTAGTTTTTACTTGTCTCGTGTAGAGAACAAGATTCCCTTCTAACGTGTGTATTATGGTTGTTTCATATGTAGCCCGTTAAAACCATTGTAACACTGTTGAAACACTACATCAAATTCCTAACGAGTTTGTGAGCACACACGCTATCGAATTATTGTTCTTATTGGGGAGTTACGGGGGACTTCGTAATGGTGCCACGTATTTATTTATTTAATGGCGTTTGTTACATGTGTAGGAAATTCATATCACTGCCCATGTATAATGTGATGTAATGTGAGCTGACGCACTGTCCATTAGCTTTAAAGCTGTGGGTGCATTGCAAAACATTTGGTCTAGATCTAACTAGGCTTGGAGACTCGGTACGCGATAATACATGTTCCACTCATAGAAAAAGCATTTCTTGTAAGAACGAAATCGTACATATTTTCATCTCTTGAGATTTCACAGCTGAAGATAAAACGTAACATTGAAAAAGACCACTCGTCATTCGGTTAAGCAGTTAGAAACGCTAACAGTTAAAAAGTCGGGAATACACGTCCATATAATTTAGTATAGCATGTTAATAGATAACGGTTTGATATGTTAACTAATCTGAAATACCATATCTAATGGCCTACTTCTCACTTATCACCATAGGATTGATTAAGATATTGTTGATAAATAAGCTTAGACCGTTACAGGGAAACTGGCCGAACATCTTGGACGTGTATGGACGAAGTGGCTGTGTGATGTACAGCACAAGTCCACGGGTTGTCATTCGGGCAATTGCTGTATTATATTTATTTCTTACTAGACTCATCCCATAAGGGATAAACACTACATCTTTTT